>NKZN01001759.1:0-38466 GCA_002374485.1 Metschnikowia santaceciliae
GGACAATTGTTAGACCAGTGTCCTCAAGACGCCCACTGCCCACGTGTCGTCTCTCGAGGACAATACCAATCATTGTTTCATCTGTATACAGGAACAGTAACATGCAGTACCCGCAGGTGTACTTGTTCCTCAAGTGCAACATTATCTACTCGTCTATGACCTGCACATAGTGTATCACTGGTGTTGACAGTTTCCATAGACTTTCTGGTAAGTTGGAATTGTTATGGCGTTGGCCTCTTTATAACTCTCTCAAGCACGGTGTTTCAGGGTTCATCTTAGGTCACTTATAGTCTTCTCTAGACTAGATATCAGTGAACTGTTCTCACAATTGATACCGCTCAAACCAGAGCGGGATCCTCTCTATATATAGTCAATCCCGGGGACTCCCTCACCCGAAACCTGCGTCTCGTAAATGACTGTGTAAGATGAGTGTACGTCCTCATCGTGCACATATCCCCGTTTCATCTGCACCGTGTATCTCTGAAACATGTGGGACCTTTCCACGTCATCTCAAGCCTGTGTGTTGTCGTTGACCTGCGGGCAACTGTGAAACAGGTTGACACATGTCACATGTCCCACAAGTTCAACAACTGGCCTGTATCCAACATACTACGTGGTACCTTGACTCCGTGTGTTGACAGATACCGAACATAGCATGTTGGGAAAAAGTAATATTAGTATCGAAACTGTGAAGTGCTAGATTATCAGATGAAATCTCTTTTTTATGGTTAAAGCTATATTGCTTAAAGTTCAGTTTCCAATCGTCACAAGCTAAAGACTTGTGCCTTGACAGTAATGGGGCTAGTCATTTTCATAATGGAGTAGAAGTGCCTGACTCTGTTAGACCAAGAAAGATGACATGTTTTAATGATATTAATATCAAGGGGATGAGTGAAGAACCTAAGGAGATATATATCTTGAAATACAGTGGACATGCGCATACATAGGCTACACCATCATACCATCATACCAACATACTGTTAGATCCGCCATAGGCAGGGCCCTGGCTATGAAGGTATTATGAGGCCTCTCAGTCCGGTTGCTACAATGGCCATTGCAAACGCCGTGTCACGACCATCGTTGTATGAAGTACTATGATGGTCCTTTTGGCTATTCTAGAACATTCCTTACCATTGTTCTGGTGGAGAGTTTTTTGATGTCACGTTTCTCTCAAAGTATATAAACCACTCCGATTCCTCTCTTTGAGGAACCAGCAACGAGTACAAGTTTAGGTTAAACACGTTATAAAGAACATAACACATAACACATACCATCATACCATCATACCATCTACTATTAGCCATACCCTCGATATGGATCCATATCTGTACACTATGAATTTGTAGTTTTTTTTTTGTTTTTTTTATGTCCCTTTTTCTTGTCTTTTGACCTTACTACTCAATCAATGTAATTAAATGCGAACAATGCAAAAAAATGAGACTTTGAGTACGGAACCAAAAGAAGTGGCCCTAAAAAATCTATTTCCTGAAAATCCCCAATTAAAAAGTTCTTAGTATTAAGCGTAGGCTCTGCTGGAGTACTATGTATTTTTATCCCATGGAAAAATTTGGGTGGAATAGAAAAATACTGGCCTTTTGGTGTTTTTGGGTCGCGCACTACCCTAGATTACGAGAATGGGGCAGTACCAAAGTATATGAACTTTTCTATCTAAAGTAATTCTATTAGTTGAGTCAGTGATTATAGTGATTATAGTGATTATAGTGATTATAGCCAGTATAGCCAGTATAGTCAATATTGTTAGATTCCGGTTTACGCCAGGTGCTCTGTTTACTATGTTCATTTGCCGATGGTTCCTCAGAAGGGGGAACCTAAGCTATTTAAAAAACAGAATACGGGCTCAGTACTCGAATTCCACACCACCCCAATCCACAGTTCTGATTAAATTTCTCCGTCACCATTCTATTGACATTGCCGAAACCCTCAATCGCATTTTCACCGCAGTCCTAGCGGCCCACTAAGCTTCCTTCAGCAAAGCTAAATTAATTTGACCAAAAACAAGGAAATTCGCTTTCAAGAAGTTCAACAGGTCAAAATCCAACCAGTCAAAAATCCAACCAGTCAAAAATCCAACCAGTCAAAAATCCAACCAGTCAAAAATCCAACCAGTCAAAAATCCAACCAGTCAAAAATCCAACCAGTCAAAAATCCAACCAGTCAAAAATCCAACCAGTCAAAAATCCAACCAGTCAAAAATCCAACCAGTCAAAAATCCAACCAGTCAAAAATCCAACCAGTCAAAAATCCAACCAGTCAAAAATCCAACCAGTCAAAAATCCAACCAGTCAAAAATCCAACCAGTCAAAAATCCAACCAGTCAAAAATCCAACCAGTCAAAAATCCAACCAGTCAAAAATCCAACCAGTCAAAAATCCAACCAGTCAAAAATCCAACCAGTCAAAAATCCAACCAGTCAAAAATCCAACCAGTCAAAAATCCAACCAGTCAAAAATCCAACCAGTCAAAAATCCAACCAGTCAAAAATCCAACCAGTCAAAAATCCAACCAGTCAAAAATCCAACCAGTCAAAAATCCAACCAGTCAAAAATCCAACCAGTCAAAAATCCAACCAGTCAAAAATCCAACCAGTCAAAAATCCAACCAGTCAAAAATCCAACCAGTCAAAAATCCAACCAGTCAAAAATCCAACCAGTCAAAAATCCAACCAGTCAAAAATCCAACCAGTCAAAAATCCAACCAGTCAAAAATCCAACCAGTCAAAAATCCAACCAGTCAAAAATCCAACCAGTCAAAAATCCAACCAGTCAAAAATCCAACCAATCAAAAATCCAACCAATCAAAAATCTAATAGGCCTTCGCTGAAACCGTCCCATCAGTTCCCCAAATGCCAGAGATTCGCAGGTGTCACCAAAAATTCGCTTAAAGTTCACAGCACCTCACGATATTTCAAAAGTCAAGTCACCAGTCAGCGGTTGCAAACTTTTATCAGTTCGTCTCAATGCCCTGCTGAACATCCGCAAGCTGAAATCACCATTAGACGAGCTGGAGGCATGCTACTTTTTGTCACAGCTCTATCGGGATACTCCCATGAACATGGCCTCTCTATAGCCAACTAAATCGGTTTTGAGGCTGAAGGGAGTGTTAGATCCGCCATGGGTAGACTCACTACCCATCGGTATTTTTAGAGCCTACGAAAGTCGACTAGTTATCTACTATAGCCAATATAGCCAATATAGTCAGTAGCATACTGATAAGAACGAATCTGTTTCCATTGGCCAAAACGGTAGATAGGGTAGAGTATCCATGTTATATTCTTGCTGTAACATCAAAGTTCAATTAATACACTTTAAGGTGCCAGATTCAATTCCTCAAGTCTAGTAACTAAAGCCTAGCAAAATAGTCTTATGGTTAAGACCAAGACTAAGCCGTAATGACTAAGACTTAGTGACTATGTTTGCTAATGTTTCATGACTATGTTCCAGCTAGACTGGTTCTTTTAAGAGTGGGATTAAATCTGATGTTTATATATTATCATTACTTAGACTTTTCAAGTTAGGCCTTCAGTTAAGTAAGTGAGTCTTACCCTCCAATACCAAGCAATAATCTCAGACACCAACACTAACCAAGTCTAACCAAGTCTAACCAAGTCTAACCAAGTCTAACCAAGTCTAACCAAGTCTAACCAAGTCTAACCAAGTCTAACCAAGTCTAACCAAGTCTAACCAAGTCTAACCAAGTCTAACCAAGTCTAACCAAGTCTAACCAAGTCTAACCAAGTCTAACCAAGTCTAACCAAGTCTAACCAAGTCTAACCAAGTCTAACCAAGTCTAACCAAGTCTAACCAAGTCTAACCAAGTCTAACCAAGTCTAACCAAGTCTAACCAAGTCTAACCAAGTCTAACCAAGTCTAACCAAGTCTAACCAAGTCTAACCAAGTCTAACCAAGTCTAACCAAGTCTAACCAAGTCTAACCAAGTCTAACCAAGTCTAACCAAGTCTAACCAAGTCTAACCAAGTCTAACCAAGTCTAACCAAGTCTAACCAAGTCTAACCAAGTCTAACCAAGTCTAACCAAGTCTAACCAAGTCTAACCAAGTCTAACCAAGTCTAACCAAGTCTAACCAAGTCTAACCAAGTCTAACCAAGTCTAACCAAGTCTAACCAAGTCTAACCAAGTCTAACCAAGTCTAACCAAGTCTAACCAAGTCTAACCAAGTCTAACCAAGTCTAACCAAGTCTAACCAAGTCTAACCAAGTCTAACCAAGTCTAACCAAGTCTAACCAAGTCTAACCAAGTCTAACCAAGTCTAACCAAGTCTAACCAAGTCTAACCAAGTCTAACCAAGTCTAACCAAGTCTAACCAAGTCTAACCAAGTCTAACCAAGTCTAACCAACTCTAGACACCAACTACTATAGAATATAGGACTGAGAGCTATACTACCTTAGAATATATTACCATAGGACTTATACTAATACGAAATCTATCATAGAGCTATATACCATAAATATTTACCATAAATATATGCCATAGTGTTAGATCCACTATATCCAGGGCTCTGTCTATATAAATATTATGAATTCTACGCTAGCCGATCCTAACAGTGGCCAGGCCATCATACTACTTGGTAAAATGATGGCTACCATTGTTCTGATAGAGATTCCGAATCCACGTCTCTCTCCTTAGTTATTTAAGCTGCTCAAGCTCCTCTCTGAGGAACCATCAACTAATATAGTATCAATCGACATAAATGTACTGAAGAAAATAACACTTAGAAATATATACCATAGAATATATGGTTCGGAACAATACCAAATAACTTGTACTACTATAAGAACATACTACTAGTTCTGCTATTTATGGCTACGGGTAGTATCCTCTCCATATAGAGATTGGGCTTAGAGCTTCTTGGCGATCAGTAATTAATCTTTGAGGCATTTTGGTATTTTAAGCCTACGCTGTCTATCCTAACAATTGCCGTTCCATTCAATATACTAATTGGTTCCTATATCAGCTACGCTTCCAAGTCAGCCGTTCCAAGTCAGCTCCACTTCTCATTTCAATATAGTGTGAGTGCTATTCTGGGGCTGGTCGAACATAGCAGTCCAGGATGTACAGGAAAGTATGGAGTATAGGACCAAGACTAGTATGGAGTACAGTAAGACTAGTAGTAAAACTAGTATGGAATGATAGGTAGAGAAATCAAATACATTGGGATTTAGTAACCAACGAGAAATAAATAACAGTCTATTCTATTACTGCACCAGTGATCCCGGTATCAGTAATAGCGTCTAAGAGGGCCAAGCCCCAATATCACAGAGCTCACACTTGATTATCAGCAGGAGTTTCCAGTAGAGCATATCCAGATAATACCACCAGTGTCTAGGTAATACCAGTTCAATGTCCAGTAAGTATGGTGGTGATAGCAGTAACATCAATGTCAATTCAGTGTCCATATCAGTGATGGCGTAATCAGTAATATCAGTAATATCAGTCAATGATATTAATACTAGTATCAGTCTCAGCATCAGTAATAGCCATTAAAGCCATTATCAGTATTATCAGTTCGATGTCCGTTATACCAACACTTGCAATGCTAATAATACTCAAACCAGTAAACTATTGACAATAGTATCAGTAGTTCCAGTAGTTCCAGTAGTTCCAGTAGTTCCAGTTCCAGTAATACCTGCGGTATCATTAATGGATAATAGGACCAGTAATGAATAGTCAAGTCATTATCTGCATCAGAATAGCAATACTCATAACAGTAATGCCATACCAATAACACCATACCAGTATCAGTAATACCATATTAATATCAGTCATACCAGTAATACCAGTAAAAAAGGACCATTATCTATCCAGAGGGTTTGGAGGGCCGGAAGCCCGAGGTACGTTCCGAAGGGTACTTCGAAGGCGAGCGGCCCCGAACAAGAAGCGGGGCACTACACACATTGGCCACTACCACCGGTTTCAAAGAGCCCAGGGACTCCAGCTTCAGAGACTGAAACTGAGACAGAGACAGAGACGGATTGGAATCAACATAGGCCAAGAGCCGCACGCTCAATATAAAATGCTTGGGCGAATGCAGCGAGTGTGAGGCAGGGCGCACACGGAGTGAGGCAGTGAACTGGATCCGTTCGAACCGTGCCACTTTGGCTGGCATGCGAGGGTAAGCAGAAAGAATTGTGTCAGGAGGAGAAAGATCATGGGCCTGCATATACGCGGCTCCATCCATTTCAAACCATTTACTTACCATCTGAACCTTATTGCCGTTTTTCTTGTTGCATGAGAGTCGGACTGTATGGTGGTCGGGTAATATGCCGCCGGGGACCGTGGGGTAGATGGGCGTGGGCAATTTGGGGCCTTTGTCTCTTTTGGGCGTATGTTGCACCAAACCAATGTCCACCTCGGGATCATTGCACAGTACAGAAATACTCAACGCAAAGTATCGAATCGGGACGGTCGCTGTTTGAGATGTCTGAGATGTCTGAAATGTTTGAGGTGTTTTAGATCGTGTTTCAGATACCCCTTTATATACAGGATCGGGATCAGATCCTGTTTCAGATCCTGGTTTGGATGTTTCAGATCCCGTTTTAGATGTTTCATTGGTTGTGAATGGATCTGTTGGAGCAGCAGCAGAAGCAGCTAAATGGAAGCGGCCACGCGCAAAACGATGCAAGTCCCAACCTCGGAACAGAAAAGCCAGCACTAAAGTAAAGTAGTTCCGCTTGTAACCGATCCAGTTCCCCGCATTGCCCATTTCGAAGCCCCGGTCGAAGCGAGCTTGTATGTCCGGCACGATCTGCTCGTGCGTGTCCAGGCAAAAAAATGGGCGTACCGTGGTGGTACCCAGGAACGGAGGCCCGATCCGGTATAGGGTGCTCGACCGAGGGGCCACCTTGGGAGGGTCCTTTCTAGCCGAGTCCTGACTATCTCCCGAATTGAAGTCGAAATTAAGGTCTAGAATTGTCCCTGCAGAAATTGTCTCTCTACAAATAGAATCTTTGGAGATCAAGTCTGCAGGAACGGACTCTATACGGTCTATATTGGGTCCAGAACTAGGTCCAGAACTGGGTCCAGACTTGGTGGTTCTATAATCAGTTGAATCATCTTTATGGTCAGAATTGGAGTCCGGATTGGACTCTCTAAAATCGGACTCTCTAAAATCAGAGTCCCGGGGATTAGAGTCTTTGAAGTCGGATTCTTTGCTGCCTTTATACAAATTCTGATTATGGGGACTGGGAATATGGGGACTGGGAATATGGGGACTGGGAATATGGGAAATGGCTAGGGGGTCAAAGTCTGGGCCTGTGCTCTTGAAGAGCTCCGAAGGCAATGGGCTGTTCACGAGAAAGGTACTGGGAATAGGCAGCGGTTCCAAGTCTAGCTGGGTATACGGAGATGGCCGGGAGGGGACTTCTCCAAAGTCAATGAGCGCTGGATTGGGAAAGTCGGCGAGATCACCCAAACTAGTCGGACTGAGGTTAAGGGGGATTCCCAAACCATGGCTGGCGTTGGCTAACGTGGGTTCCACACCCTTATCACGCTGTCGCTTCTCAAACCCTTTGGGGTACTGGGGCGGACCCAAAATATCGTCGGCCCGGGGCCCGGTGGATGGGGGACTGGGGCCAAAACACCCGTTGGGATTCATGAATGAAGGGTACCTGCACAAAGGGCCTCTAGGCTAGGGATAGGGCCACGAGTCACGATGGATGGTTGCACTTTTGCAGCCAGTTGCATAGCGTGCCTGGGAAGAAGTTTTATGCTACTTTCAATGCGTCTGTGGCTATATGTAGGAAGTGGGAGAGGCAGAGATAGGGACAGAGATAGGGACAGAGATACCGAAAGAGAAACAGGGGGACCGAAAAAAAAATTTAGAGGACCGAAGATTAGAGTGAACATTGCCGTTTTGGGAATTTTTCTATATGTGGTGGTGGAGATGTGGTGACTGGAGAAAAAGTGGGAGTGTGAGAAGGAAGGTCACGTGCCTCATGGAAGTAAGCAGAGAAGCATGCAACTGAACATTTGACCCGAAGCACCAAGTGAGCAAATTATTGAACCAAAAAGAAATTTTCTAAGGTGATTTTCTAAGGTGATTTTCTAAGGTGATTTTCTAAGGTGATTTTTTAAGGTGATTTTTTAAGGTGATTTTCTAAGGTGATTTTTCAAGGTGATTTTTTAAGGTGATTTTTCAAGGTGATTTTTTAAGGTGATTTTTTAGTGGTGATTTTTTTTACTGCATTGTTGTCATGGCAACTGTTTCTTCCCCTAGTGTTGTCCATGAAGACAGACACATATTGAGCACATACAAATTCCTCTTATGGACTAGTCTCTGGCTTGAATTTTTTCCGACTCTACTACTGATCAGACCCAAGATATCTGTACTAATATTGTTTGGTCACTAGCTATTCATCGCTGAATCCTGGCTAGCTATTCATCGCTACAGCTCACAGGCGCCCAGGCGCCCAGGCTCCACAGCTCCTACATACAGACAGGCCTTACAGGTCTTACCAGTCTTACTATAGAGCCAGGACTATATCACTATATGTATAGAGCTAGAGCCATCGAATTGGGACCAACCACTTCGTACTACTACTTCGTACTACTATAGATCCACCTTCGGTAGTGCTCTACCCATTGAAGTATTTTGAGCCTACTTCTAATCCTAATGGCCATTGGAAACGCCGTTGATCTAGAACAAGTAGCGCTATTGTTCTGATGAAGAGTAATTCAAAGTCACGTTTTCTCTTCAAAACACTAAAAAAGCCGTAGACACTCCTCCTTTGAGGAATCCAGTGAATCATCGAATAAAGTAACGTTCGGCTATCAAACATGCTAACAAGAACCCTCCATAACATCTACTGTGTCAGATTCTTGTTGTTACTTCAAGTACTCTGTCAGATTCTTGTTGTTACTTCAAGTACTCTGTCAGATTCTTGTTGTTACTTCAAGTACTCTGTTTAGTATGTTTTTGGTTGATGATTCCTCAGAGGGAGGAATCTGAGCTATTTAACTATTTGGCAACGGCATCGCCTAGTCAATGGGTGTTGCCAGGTGCAAGGGGGAAAACCCTCCACATTCATTCTGGTACCTCTAACTTTCTTATACGAGGCACCAGGATGGTAGAGGAATGGCACGATGGAATAGCCATGCTTAGGATTAGACAGCATAGGCTTAAAGTACTGAAATAGGTAGAGCACTACCGAAGGTGGATGTAGCATATAGTATAATATGGTATGATATAGTATAATATGGTATGATATAGTATAATATGGTATGATATAGTATAATATGGTATGATATAGTATAATATAGTATAATATAGTATAATATGGTATGATATAGTATGATATTGTTCCTGTACCATCATTGTACGAGGTACCAGCCATCATTGTAGGTACCAGCCATCATTGTAGGCAGCCATCATTGTAGGCAGCCATCATCGATGAGGCACCAGGATAGTGATGAGCTAGAACAATGGTGACTTGACGAGCTGCTCAACATTAAGTAGTCCGATTCCGCCCTCTCCTCCCTCTGGAGAACCATTGACAAATGAACATAGCAAACAGAGTACCTGTGACTACAAGAATCTAACAAGAATCTAACAAGAATCTAACAAGAATGGTATAGCAAGGAATTACTGGTTGGTAGAAAGATGCGGTAATAGGTGAAATGTACATGTAAATGGTCATGCCGAATCTTTCTATCTTGGAGAGTTTTGGACTAATTTGGGCCTGCATAAAATACTCTAGCAATTTGGATAGCCATGCTTTAGAGACGGAGATACTAGGCCCATATTTGGAGGAGAGAGGGAGAGGGAAAGGGAAGTGGGAATACATTATAATTGGAGTAGTGTTATATAGTTCTAGTTTCATTATTTAGTGTCGTTATCTAGTGCCATAGTCACGTGAATAGCTATCATGGCACTTATTTCAAAGCAGCCCTAGTAAAAGAGTAGAGTAGTGTAGTAGAGTAGTGTAGTAGAGTAGTGTAGTAGAGTAGTGTAGTAGAGTAGTGTAGTAGAGTAGTGTAGTAGAGTAGTAGTCCATTTGTTATATCCACCTTCGGTAGTGCTCACCTCTTGAGGTCTTTTAAGCCTACGCTGTCTAATCCTAACAATGGCCATTCCACTGTGCCTTTGAGAGAAACGTGGCATCGAAACTCTCCACTAGAACAATAGTAAGGGTTGTTCTGGAATATTCGAAAGGACTATCATAGTACTTCATACAACGATGGCAGTGACACGGCGTTTGCAATGGCCATTGTAGCAACCGGACTGAGAGGCTTCATAATACCTTCATAGATAGGGCCCTGCCTATGGTGGATCTAACACATACTACTCTATGGTACTACACTACATACTACTCTATGGGACTACACTACATACTACTCTATGGTACTATACTACTGACTACTCTATGGTACTATACTACTGACTACTCTATGGTGCTATGCTAATGACTACTACTCTATAGTACTATACGCTGTATTGTCATGTACTGGCTTATACTTTTCTCTATACTACTGTATTGTACTAGTATATCACCAGTACCACTCTAGAATTTCAAAACACAAGGCAGAAACAAACAGAAGATCCAGAATAAATCGAACAATCTAGGGAAGCCCAAAATCACCAACTCACCCGGAAAACAGAAATTCGGGACGTCAAAGTGGTGATGCTATGGAACTTGACCATGTCAATGTGCTTAAAGAGAAGGACCTACATGAGGCTCCTGAAGACCTCAGTCAATAGTGAGGCCATCTACATTCGTTGACTCGCTCATAAGTTTGAACTCAACCCGCTATAGCTTGAAGATCACGGAGTATGTTTCAGGAGGTCCTTTAATAATTGTAACATTCACCTCCATATCCTCTGTACTACTACTAACCATAATCTGTACTACTACTAAGCATAATCTGTACTATCCTCTGTACTCTACTACCATTTTACACTAAATGAAAATAGGTCTGGTACTTTATCACCAATAAAGAATCTCTGTACTGTACCATTACTACTACTATGTACTACTATGTACTACTGGCTATACTACTGGCTATACTATGTACTATACTCTGTGCCACGCCTCCACCATCATTGTACGAGGTATCAGGATGGAATGTGGAGAGTTTTTCCCTTTGCACCTAGCAACAACCGGTTGACTAGGCGACGCCGTTGCCAAATAGTTAAATAGCTCAGATTCCTCGGAAAGAGGAATCATCAACAAAAAATACTAAACAGAGTACCCGACGTAACAACAACAATCTAACAAGAATCTAACAAGAATCTAACAAGAATCTAACAATAATGGTGTATGCAATATCAAGGAATTAGTGGTTGGTGAAATGGTGTAATAGGTGAAATGTACATATAAGTATTCATGCTAATTATTTCTATTTTTGAAATTTTGAAATGTTTGGATTAATTCGGACCAGCACTGTTTGCTTTGTTATCTACCTAAAATGCTTCAGTAATTTAAATATAGCTATGTTTAGAGGGGGAGATACTAGGTCCATATTTTGGAGTAGAGAGAGGGAGAGAGGGAGAGAGGGAGAGGGAGAGAGAGAGAGGGAGAGAGAGAGAGAGAGAGAGAGAGGTATATCTATACATATATCTATACTAGTGTTAGATTCTTGTTACGTCAGGTACTCTGTTTACTATGTTCATTTGCCGATGGTTCTCCAGAAGAAAAAATCGGGATACTTAAGCAGTTGGCTGGGTGTCAGCGTATGCTGCTGGCTGTTGCTAAGTCCTCGCGGAAAAACTCTTTCCATCCTGGTACTTCGGGTTTATCTTTCCACCCTAGTGTTTTGTACTATGGTGACTGAGGAGATGGTGTTATTGTGTAGTAGTGTAGAGTACTGTAGTAGTGTAGAGTAGTGTAGAGTACTGTAGTAGTGTAGAGTACTGTAGTAGTGTAGAGTACTGTAGTGTAGAGTACTGTAGTGTAGAGTACTGTAGTAGTAGTGACTGCAATATTAAGTAATAGCACTTATTACAAACAACATTCTTTTTTCTTTCGGCATATATCTTAATAACCTATTTAAATAAGTCTCTGAGCCATTCAAAAACCAAATCGTTATATTCAGAAAAAGTAAATGGATAATCAAAAAAGTCTTGTGGTTGTAGTCATTAATAAATCTGCAATATAAATCGTTATACGGTTTGCTGTTTGAAATTGGAAACGTAATCTAAAACGTCTTCAATATTTCTTTTTTTCTTTTCTGCCACTTCCTCACACCAATCATACTTTACGTTAGCCGTACTCACTACTGGTAGTCACTACTGAATGATTACTTACTAGTACTAGTCACTTACTACTAGTGTGGACTACTAACTACTGAGTACTGCTTACACTGGTGCTCACTACTAGTAGTAATTTCTTTCACTCCCTGATTAGTAGTAGTCCCTGTAGTAGTCCCTGATTAGTAGTAGTCCCTGATGTCCCTGATTAGTAGTAGTCCCTGATTAGTAGTAGTCCCTGATTAGTAGTAGTCCCTGATTAGTAGTAATTCTTTCACTGACTGATTAGTAGTACTCCCTGATTAGTAGTACTCCCTGATTAGTAGTACTCCCTGATTAGTAGTACTCCCTGATTAGTAGTACTCCCTGATTAGTAGTACTCACTGACTACTGGTACGCCATTTTGCCGTGTCACTTCCGGTTAAATGGCCAAGGAAGCCAGCCGGAGTCGTACGACAATAGATCGCATGGACCGCCGAGAGTTTCAGGAAATACTCAAGAACTAAATAGTAGAGTTCAGGAGTTCTGGTGCCAACAGCAGCGCTAAGTCGAATCGGCATTATAGTTTAATAATCCGTTAAGCTCATAACCTGTAGACGTGTTAACGCCAGATCCGCAACGACGGTTGCGGCACCAGGAGGACCAGTGAGTAACCATGGAGTAACGTCCAGTGGTTGACCAATACTATAAGACACTGATCTCATTGTCTCATCAAGATATGTAAACACTTCAGGAGTAGGAGAAGGAGAGTTGTCAGTGCTCATTGAAGTATCATCAATACGAGATCTTTTGGTGGGTCTGGTTCTTGGAGGGTACTGATTGTCCTTTATATAAACCCGAAACTCCAGCCTGTAACATGGGATTTTGGTATAAAATACGTGCAGACCCAATTTGTGTTTCAGGTCAGTTTGAAGGATACCAATGAGATTTTTAAAGCTTGATTGGTGATTTTTCAGTATTAATGCCTTTATAAGTTCAGTAAAGGTGAAGTTCAGTGGAAGTGAGGTTCGTAGAAACAAGCTGTATGCAGGTATCAAAAATTACTGCCAAAAGCAGAAGATCCGTGGAGATATGATAGATTGACCTAATTAGTAAGCCTTTCCTTGTTGCATTCAAATAGGCATTTTTTTCAATAGTGATATCTTCAGCAATTTTATTAGTGTTTGAAATATTGTGATCCTGTCAATACCTTTATACCAAATTAGGAGTATACTGGTGTAGTAGTGAGCAGTAGCACAGTGGTGGTGAGCAGTAGCACAGTGGTAGTGAGTACAGTGTTTTCAAAACTATTCAAACCAGCGCGCCAAAATGTTTCGTACCCTTCGCATAGTCTTTCAAACCAAATGGTTATTGTATACAGGACAATAAGGAATCCAGTTCAGTTCCGTCCGTTTTTCACCCTTGATTGGTACTGCAAGACTCCCAAATGTAGTACATATGAGGCAATCCTCCAGATTTAAGATGACAGAATATTGAATTCTAATAAAAGTTGGTTTGACCATTCTGTCTTCTTGGTTCGAAACATTTTGTCACGCTGGTTCGAAACATTTTGTCACGCTGGTTCGAAACATTTTGTCACGCTGGTTTGAAACATTTTGTCATGCTGGTTTGAAACATTTTGTCATGCTGGTTTGAATAGTTTTGAAAAACACTGTAGTAGCACAGTGGTAGTGAGTAGTAGAATGTATAGTGGTAGTGAGTAAAGAATAGTGGTGAGTAAAAAAGTGGTAGTGAGTAAAAATAGTGAGTATAATTATAATGTCATACCAATCATACTGTCGTTGTTTCGAGTGTCATATTTTCATGTTGCCTATGATTCCATATTATTAGTAGTGTTATTATTTCTACTGTCATAGATTGAATAGCGGGATGTACGGGTGTGCGACGGACAAGTCACCATAATAACCCACAAGAGTAAGCACCTCACTACACCAACCCCACGCTAATAACCCCCCAATGCTCCCCCGAATATCCAGTGACGCCAAAGGTGAGCAGCTCAAGAAGTGGGGCGATACGGAGTCTGATTTTCTCCGAGATCTAAGCGATGTGGACCTCGAAACTGACCTCCACACCAACTTTCTACAGGACAATCCTCCCCCTTTCGGCCTCAGCAACCTTTCGGCCGATTTCAACACGCTCCGACTCTCCAGTGATTCCGATGCCAAAAATGACTTGAAACCCGCTTTTTCCCGTGGAAGAAGCCCCCATATACGAGATACCTCGGCCCGAGCAACGCTTTCCCCCAGAGTGTTTCTTGACTACACGGAAAAACACAACGACAACGTTTCGTTTGGCGAAGGCTTTGAGTTTTCCGAAAAGGACCAGGCCCGCCTCAAGGATTGGGTCTCGCCGGCCACAGTATCCTTGCCATCCCCTTCCAACCGTAGGTCTCTCAGTTCGTATAGTGAAGATACCGATACGGATATCACGGAGATGGACGATGAGGATTTCGAGGAGATTGATGATATTTTCGGCAAGGAGGAGAGTGGAATTTACAAGGCAACCAAAAAACTGGCGTCTACAAAGCCTGGGCCTACGAAGCCTGGGTCTGCAGGTAGGGCTGGAGATATCTTGAACCAACGCAAGCAACAGCTCCAGAAGGAGGCTGAACTTGAGGATAAGGAGCTTTATACCCGATACCAAAGCCAAAACGAAGTTAATACCATAAAGCAGAAAGATCTACTCAAAGACAAGGCCCAGACACGGGACGACGTGCAGACTCTCAAGCTCAAGGATTTCGCCGACGCTGACCATACGTTCAATTACGAATACACCAAGGACGATTTCGAGAGCATTGAGGATGGCTTTCTCGGCAACCCTTCGCCCAACATCAAGGCCGACCGGCTTCTGCAGTTCCGGACCCCCACTTCCTCGCTCCACCACAAGACAAGCATGCCTGCTTTTCCCCGGTCTCTCAAGACATTCAACCCGGCAAAGAGCAAGTCCACCATGGACTTGAATGCACGAATGGGGAGCCCAAAGGAGCACCCGTTTTTCAATCATAACAATAAGCTCATCAAGAAGTTGGACCGCATGCCTTCGTTCCATACCGAAAAGGACAGGATCCAAACCGGAAGAAGGGAGTTCCAGAAGAACGAAAGAGTAGGGATTGAAGAGGAGAACGAAAGCGATGACCGAGGGAGACCGCTTTCCAATGAAGATATCGACTATAACATGGAACTCCACAAAAAGCAGTTGCTTGAAAAGTACATGGAAATCACAGAAAAACAGATACAGCTACGAAGCAGCCCCAAAAAGAAGAAAGTGGTGGAGACGGCAGCTGGGCCACGACGCAACATTGGGCTAGTCAAGTTTCTCAATGACCAATCATATGCTCCGGTGGTGGATAACCGCAAGATGAGGTTTAATGCATCGGCGAAGACGTGGGAAGGGAATGAACACGATTTGTTACGATTTGAAGATACAATGGGGCTGCCAAAGAAACAGAAACAGCCGGGGCTCATAACCAGCGACCAGTTCCGGCAGCCTCGAACCCAAAAAGGTAATATGCGCTATGATGCTGCTAACCTTCGATGGGTCAACATGGATCCTCTTGATGAGGAGGCCGATAACGTGTTCCATGACGTGTCAGATTTGGTACCTGATGATCTTCCACAGTATGTGCGAGGCGGACACCAAAACAGGTCCAACATGGGACCCCGAGGAGTCAGCACGTTTACGCAGAGAACAGCACTGATGGAGTCGACCAATTCGGGAAAACCGGGGGCATATGCCGGCGATGAGTTCCATCTTAGTCGCAAGGCGATGGCCCGGTTTGAAAAGGAGGAGGAGAAGATCAGGAAGAAAACGCACAACTGGTTTGGTGCAGACGAAACTTATCATCTCTCCACGTCTCCATTTGATCTGGACTATTTCTGGGACATCCGGAAAATGGTCATTGACGATAACATTAATGATGTGTGAGGGGAGAAAGAAAGAAATAGAGTAGGAGGGAATGTGGTGACAGGAGACGAGATGGTCATTGACCGTGTCAATGATGTTTCAATACTGTGTTACCACAGAGTTACCACAGAGTTACCACAGAGTTACCACAGAGTTACTAGGAGTCACTGCGGAGTTAGAAGACTATGTTAATGATGTATTGATACCGAGTTAATATGGAGATGATACCTGGTATTACCGTGCTAATGCTATGATAATGCATTATTACTGTTACGACTGTGACACTAAATAATGCCAAAAGACTCATATACGATGTATTATAGAATGGAAAAACATATATTATTGAGTAATAAAAATCGCAACTAAAAAATTCTAGTGGAACAGCCAGGGATTGAATTCTAAAGGCTCATTCCATTTTGCAGGCTTAAGCCCAAAAGAGCTTAGCACGAAACAACAAGGAAACTGACCAAGGCCATCACCGAAGCAATGCCTGCAGACAACTTGGTACTGGAAGAGTTGTACACTGCAGTAGGAGAACTGGAGCCCTCCACAGCTCTATTTTCAAAGCTGGTTCTAGTGCCGTTGTTGTTAGTGTTTCCAAGTCTGCTTGGGACCTCAACAGCAGCAGCAGCACCAGATCCAGCAGCACCGGAAGAGCCTGCAACTCTGGAGGCAGAGCCAGAAGCAGAGCCAGAGGCACCAGCATTGGCACGGAGAGCAGCAGCAGGAGCAGACGAAGAAGCAGCAACAGCAGGAGCAGACGAACTGACGGCAACAGGAGCAGCAGACGAAGAAGCAGCAACAGGAGCAGCAGACGAAGAGGCAGCAACAGGAGCAGCAGACGAAGAGGCAGCAACAGGAGCAGCAGACGAAGAACCAGCAGCAGTGTTGGAAGCAGAAGCACCGTTGGAAGCAGAAGCAGAAGCAGAAGCAGAAGGAGGAACCAGACATTGTCCAGGAATAACAGACCGCACAGTAGCAACACCCAGGAAGTAACAAGTATCCCGACCTCTGTTCTGCTGAAGGTAGTACTTGTTCATCACATAGTTCAATTTCTGGACGTTCAGACAACTACCGTAGGTACCGTTCTGGGAAATGGTGTCACAGGCAACACCACCAGGTCCACAGGCCCAGCTGAAGATGCCTTCAAATTGATTAGTGTCTGCATCAGGCTTGGCAACACACTCAAGACTGGCTTCCATGCAAGCACAGATGTCACCTTGTTCTGGAGAAGCAGAGGCAGACGAAGAAGCAGAGCTAGAAACGGAAGCAACATCAGAAGAAGCAGGAGCACCAGCAGACGAAGAGGCACCGGAAGAGGCACCGGAAGAGGCACCGGAAGAAGCAGAAGCACCAGCAGAAGCACTAGAAGATCTGGAAGGAGAAGAGCCAGAGTTGGAACCGGAACCAGAGTTAGAACCGGAGTTAGAACCAGAACCAGAGTTAGAACCGGAGTTAGAGCCAGAACCGGAGTTAGAACCGGAAGAGCCAGAACCAGAGTTAGAACCAGAACCAGAGTTAGAACCGGAGTTGGAGCCAGAGTTGGAACCGGAACCAGAGTTAGAACCGGAAGAGCCAGAGCCAGAGTTGTTTCCAGACGAAGAGCCAGAAGAACCGGAGTTACCAGACTTGTTACCGGAGCCAGATGCAGAAGAGCCGGAGTCACCCGAACCGGATTTGTCGCCAGAACTAGAACCAGAAGATCCAGAGCCAGAGCCAGCCTTGTTACCAGAGCCAGAAGAACCAGAACCAGAACCAGAAGAACCGGAGCCGGCTTTGTCACCAGAACCAGAGTTGGAGCCAGAGTTGGAGCCAGAGTTGGAGCCAGATGCAGAGTTGCCAGAACCTGCCTTGTTTCCAGAACCAGAAGAGGTGTTTCCAGAACCGGAAGAAGTGTTACCGGAACCAGATCCAGAGTTTCCAGAGCCAGAGCCGGAGTTGGAACCAGAGTTAGAACCAGAACCCGAGTTGGAGCCCGAGTTTCCAGAGCCAGAGCCGGAGTTGGAACCAGAGTTAGAACCAGAACCCGAGTTGGAGCCCGAGTTTCCAGAGCCAGAGCCGGAGTTGGAACCAGAGTTAGAACCAGAACCCGAGTTGGAGCCCGAGTTTCCAGAGCCAGAGCCGGAGTTGGAACCAGAGTTAGAACCAGAACCCGAGTTGGAGCCCGAGTTTCCAGAGCCAGAGCCGGAGTTGGAACCAGAGTTAGAACCAGAACCCGAGTTGGAGCCCGAGTTTCCAGAGCCAGAGCCGGAGTTGGAACCAGAGTTAGAACCAGAACCCGAGTTGGAGCCCGAGTTTCCAGAGCCAGAGCCGGAGTTGGAACCAGAGTTAGAACCAGAACCCGAGTTGGAGCCCGAGTTTCCAGAGCCAGAGCCGGAGTTGGAACCAGAGTTAGAACCAGAACCCGAGTTGGAGCCCGAGTTTCCAGAGCCAGAGCCGGAGTTGGAACCAGAGTTAGAACCAGAACCCGAGTTGGAGCCCGAGTTTCCAGAGCCAGAGCCAGAGTTGGAACCAGAGCCAGAGTTGGAGCCAGAACCAGAGTTAGAGCCAGAGTTAGAACCCGAGTTAGAACCAGAACCAGAACCAGAGTTAGAACCAGAACCCGAGTTGGAACCCGAGTTGGAGCCCGAGTTTCCAGAGTTAGAACCAGAGTCACTGGAGTGCTTACACTCATCAACATTTTTGGTAGCTTTGACAATTTCGCCCATACCACCGAAATCACAATTGTGTGCTTGTTTACCGTTATTCTGGTAGTAAGTGTTCATGATGAAACTCAACTTTTGCTCGTTCAGACAGAAAGAGTAGTTTCCGTAAACACCCTCTGTTGGGTTACCAGCAATGGCAGAACAACTCATGGATGAGCAGAGGTAGTCGAAGATACGACCAAACTGCAGCTCGTCAGCATCAGCCTTAAGCTTACACTCAAACGTAGTCTCCACACAGTCACAGTATTGCTTGTCGGGAGTAGGAGGAAGCTTATTGGAGGACTTCCAGTTGGCACCAACGACAGGGCACGAGGTAGGAGTAGAAGACAGCGGCGAGTGTAACACTGGCGATACCTTATTCAACTCCAGCTTCAAGTAAGAAAAGTCAGATCTCTTGGTCACCTGGTTTCCCTCCACGGTAACCAATCCATAGTTGTTTTCCTCTTGGAAGTACATGTAAACAATACCTCCGGACCAAACATCAGTCATGGTGGTGTAAATGCTCTCGACCTCCTGGAACAAACGAGGGGTAACTTCGTTACAGCCATACTCGGAGAAAAACAATGGGATACCCATGTCCTTATAGAGTCTGGTGACCTCAGCGTATCCGGATTTCTCATAAGTAGAGTTACCACACCATTCATAGATATTAAGACCGAAGAAATCGGCTCTGTCTTCTTCTTCACCACAGGCAAAGTATTCACCAAGAGGTTTACGGATCAGCAAGTCGTCGTTGGCCGAGTAACCCACGGGAATGTTTCTGTAGTTGCTCTTGCGGATATGAGCCTTAGTATCACGAATGGCGGCCTTGACATAAGCAGAGGCCTCGGTGTTTTGGTTATTGTTGGTGACTTCGTTTCCTCCAAAGAATCCCAACACGTTGGAGTATTGTTGCAAGGAGTCCACCACATCAGTGTAACGTTTCAACAAGTCAAGGTCCCATTGAGGGTTTTCTCTGTTGATGGAAAGTCTAGGTTCGCCCAAATCAGCAATCACATAGATGCCGGCGTCGTCTAAGAGCTTCATACACTCGGAGTGGTCCTGGGCTGGGTCCACAGCATACACACGAATCACATTGGTCTTCAACTCCTGCAAGTAAGAAATGTCTCTGCGACAAGCTTCAGGGTTGGCCAAAGGATCGGCGAAAAAAGAGCCGGCGGGTGCATTGGCAGGGTCTTGTTGGTAAGCAACACCTCTCATCAAGAATTGTTCGCCAGTAGCCGTGTCGAAGAATTTATTACCTCTGATCTCAACCTGAGGAAGAGCCAAGGCCGCCGCAAAGAGCGGGAACATTAAAGAAAGTTTCATGGCGCCAGGTCAGGATGGGGGAAAAAAAGAGTGTTGTGAGATAATAAAAATGTTAGAGATCTCTAGAGAGGAGGGAAACCCATGGGCATTTAAATAGTGTGGACTCATGTATTGATGTAGGCTGGTCAGAGATGCTGGCGAGCCAAATCACGCATATGCACCCGCATGCAAGGCCCGGTGAATATTGAAGCGGAACGCAAATAAAAATAATACTAATAATAAATAAAAAAAAAAAGAAATAGAACCCAACACGGGGAGGGACGGCCGGGCTCGGGTGTCTGCAGGAAAGGACATAGGCGAAAGCGGGCGGTGCCTTTGGTAACGGTTAGGCCGAGCAGGCGCAAACAATACGCGCGCGTGGAGAATGTTTCTTTTTTAGTGAGCGGCTGCGGTTTTTTTAGCTGCAAACAATAGGGAGGTACGGGTCCCGCGCGCAGGCTTGGCACTTAGCTGCTGCATCGTCGCTTCCGGCCCACAATCCAGGTAAACACCCAGAATGAGAGGAGCATTAATGAGGCTTCCATATTTAGGCTGAGTAGAAAAAGGAAGGAGTGTAAGTAGCACAGGAAGGGTAGGAGGGGAGTATAAGTAGGATGCAGAAGGAGGAGGAGGAAGAAGAAGAAGAACACGAGATATGCATGACAATTGATGGGATCAAAGACCTAGATAGTTTAATTGGCTATTGTTTACCACCATCACGGGCACCCAAATTAATACCAACATCAATAGGGACCCCAGCCACACCAGAGAAGCGGAGGTAGGTGGTTACGACTGAGGGGTTATGAGCTCGGGATGGAATATCGCGTACCAAATGCGTACCCAAGCGTAGTCATTGCGCACAACCAAGCGTACCAAGCGCCACTAAAAGCGTACTAAATGCGCACCAAGTGCATAGCAAAAGCGTACTAAATGCGCACCAAGTGCATGTTAAAAGCGCACCAAAAACGCATTAAATAGCGCGCCTTTAACGGGCAACACAATTCTTCGAGCGTGACTATACCACTTGAGACAATAATACTCGAGACAATCGGCCAGCGGCCGACACTATCCGCAGGAAGGCCAGCCTATAGTAAACAATGAATCGGTACCAGCGTGTATTTGGATTTCTTTTGTTGGTCAATAACAATGGACCGTGTCGATTGTCATTAGTCAGAGTCCTGTCTGTGTGTCTGTCTAATTGTAATTGTATAGACCCGTTGGCCCGTGCATGCAGGAGCAGGTGCTTCCACTAGTCTAGACCCTCTATGGAACAATAACACTCCAGCAATCTATTATTATAAGATTATGTCTGAGGCGAAGTTTTTTTATTCTGATCCAATCGGTCCGTCTGTCTATTATTATAGGGCTCGACTTTTCTAAACTGTTAATGTAGGGCTTGTCTAACAACCCTATTATTATAGGTTCCTCTGTTTATGTCAATTTGTGTCTATGGGTCGAATGATTTAATTTAGTGAACCACTTTTGATCTATTATTTGTCTATTTTTTGAACCACTTTGAACCATTTTTTGAACCACTTTGAATCATTTTTTGAACCACTTTGAACCATTTTTTGAACCACTTTGAACCACTTTTTGAACCGTTGTAGTGATCTGATATAAGAGATCCACTTTTATTCCATATTCCAGATCTATATTTCCGACTACACTTTAAGATCTGGCAGTCTTATACTTTTTGAGGCTGTGAAACCACATTATCATTGGTCTCTTAATATCATTGATACTCTATCAACACTCCATTGACACACTGACATTTTTTATTGGTGTCTTACCATCATTAATTGTTTCGTGTCGTTGACATTATTGACAAATATTCATACCTTTTTTGAGACAAATATTCATACCTTTTTGACCCTAAAATTCATACCTTTTTGACCCTAAAATTCATACCTTTTTGACCCTAAAATTCATACCTTTTTTGAGACAAATATTCATACCTTTTTGACCCTAGAAGTCATCCCATTATTGACTTCTTTATATGGCTTGCAGGGCACGTCTCTACTAGTTTCCCACCCATGGTTGTCCTGACAGCCAAGGGTCAGTGAAGGCCGACTCCCATATATATAATGAGGCCTTCGCTACACCTGTTATGAGTTAACTAATCGAATATCTCTACCTAGGCAGACATACCAAGATGCGTCCCACATCCAGACCCACCAGATCTCGTTGTACTGACATTGAGGCTCCGCCTATGTCTGAAGTAAACACCTCAGCTCAAGTGTTCACTTATCTTGATGAAACAATGAGTTCCGTATCTTATAGTCAAAAGAGATGTCTGGACCTTAAACCGTGATACTCTATGGGCCACGTGATTCCCCAGCATTCCTAGCTGAGCTGGAGTTAAAGAATCTACAGGTTATGAGCTTAAAAGATTACAAGAAGATTATTCCTGTTCGGCTTAGTTTCGCTAACGGCACCAGAACGCCCGAACTTTACTACTGCATCATTGGATCTCGTCGCTCTCGGATATACCCAATACTTGCTGTCGTACCACTCCAGAGGGCTTCCTTGGCTCTTTCTCTTGCAGTGAATCTACACTCTCACACTTGAAAGGAGCTCTTGATTCTCAATTTCACAAACTTATGTGGGTGTGCTTCGCTGACATGTCGGCATATTCCGGCAAGCAACATGACAAATTGTTTGTGGATACACAAGTCGTTCCAGACGTAATCAACAGTGAATTCTTTAATGAATCCTTAGGGGTCTACGGGCGTTTTATGAGCACGGCACTAAAGTTTCTGAGGGAGACCTCCTTTCGGCCGTGAAAGTTTGTGTCGCCCACAATTACCTTCGGTCGAACATCTGTTTTCAAATCTACTCCTGGTTGATTACTCGAGCACAACCCAACAGCCTCGACGCCTTCAATCATGTCTTCATGAAGCTCTACAACTCAACCGATGCTTTTGTTAAGGCTGCTATGTAATTTGCCGCTGCACTTAAATTGCGTCAGTCATATACTCCAGGAGAAGCCGGCGGCTGCGAAACGAGACAACAATGAATCTCTCTCTCGCAATGGACTGAACAAGAACACTCGCAACAAGGGAAGCTCCAACAAAGGTCCTTTTAGGAAATCAAACAATTCCAACAACCGGGGCAAGCTTGGTGGTAAGCCGCACCAACGTTCCTCCAATTCGCCAAGCACCAAACCATCAAAGCAATCTGACTCCTCGCTGGAAAAGCACTCTGATGAGCAACCAGTGTATATAACAGCGAGAGTTTCCTCCCTTTGGAGCAATGAGGGAGTTCCTCGACTATTCGAGGTTCAATACATATACCATCCATGATAAACTATAGGATGTAAGGAATACGTTCGACATATAAGATTTAACAGCCTGAAGCAACTGTTGAGTTCTAACAGGATTGGGATAGGAGTCCCAACCTATGTAGTTTAGGGACTCTACGAAACCTTCAACCTTCCACTGGAGCTAAACCTTCTTCAACATCTTCCATGCTGGAGTTGAACCTTCATCAAGAAGTACCAAAGGTAAGGCGTACCCACACTCTTTAATTTCCTAAGAGAGCGTACTTTCCTCTTCTGGAATGATCAGTCATTGCTCTTTCTCAACAGGCAGAGAGGCTTCATAATATCCTAAATACGTAGGGAACTACCTATGGCAGATCTGTCAACTACACTAATATATTGATATACTGTAGTACCACCTACTGTATTACTAGATCTAGATCACTACCACAATACCAGAACACTACCGTAAGACCAGATCACTTCCATAGTACTACATCACTACCAAACCAGGGCTCGAAACTCTTACCAATACTTCCTCCGTATGCTCTACATTGCTGAAGATAGTACATGAGACTGCACTAGTCAACCACGCGGTGGTTATCCAAAGACCAGCCTCCAGCACCCACAGCAGAAACGCATCCACAGCAGAACAGCATCAGCAGCAGACTCAATATCACACCCTCCAGCACAAGATCTAGTAATATGGTCCCAATCTCCTTCTCACTACCATTCGTCAATTCCCAACCACTCAATCCCGAACCAGATATCAACTAGAAGAAATGGAATTGAAGGAAAAAGTTCAATCTGAAAGAAAGAAGGCAACCATCAATAACCAGTGTCAGTTAAATGCTAGCGATTCGAACGATACTAGTCCACCAGTTCAAAATAGTCCACCAGCTCAAATAGTCCACCAGCTCAAATAGTCCACCAGTTCAAACTAGTCCAGATTGGTCCATACTAGCTTCTTTCCGTACGTCAATCTATACTAGTTTGCTAGTGCTATAATGGTGCCAATAGGGATATTGGTGATATTGAATCTGGATCTAGTGCTGGATCAGTTCTAGTGCCATTCCACTAACCCAATTGGTGGATGAGTGCTCTTAAATGCCATTGGCTAACACTAGTTCCAGTGTCATACTATGATGTTCTTGGGGCAGTGTCATCAGTGCCATACTAAGTAGTACGGTAATGCTAACATTGGGTATCAGTGACACCAGTGTTATAGTGACACCAATAAAATGATACTAGTACATTGCTATGTCCAGTATCAGTGATTCCAGTGCCAGTGATTGATTGGTGTGTCACGCCCAATACTACTGAGTCATGCTTGTCTGTCTAGACGACTTCTTTGTTCCTTCACCAAAACATTGACAGTGCATTAAGCAGCCTCTTTAATAACCCAATTAAAGTACTCAATCCCGAGCCAGATATCAACTTGTAGCAATTAAAGTGGTCACGTGACCAACGGTGACCTGAGCACACACATTGCTACTAGTTCGGATCAGAGGTTTGGGGCTATGATAGACCCGTTATTCAGTATATCGACCGTGTTTTCGGAAAGGGGCCGATTTTCTATCACCTTCCCAGTCTTTGGGTCATAGGGCAAGACGTACACTTTATAATCCACACAAACCTGCTTGGGCAGGAGAGGTATGTCATAAATAATATAGTGCATATTCTTACCACGAATCAAACACTCCCGAACAACCAACTTGTCAATCAACATGTCATTAGAGTTAATGGTAACCGGAACGCTCGAAGCCCCAAGCTGAACCACACCATTGATAAGCTCAGGATGCTCTGAGACGTTGGTGTTATTCTTAATAGCTTGGTTATTCTCGAGCTCAGTTTCTTCATGAGTGTCAGTTTCTTCAGGATACTGAAAATCTGTTTCATAAATCGAAGAAGGTTTTGCCACATCTTTGGTGCGCTGAAAGCTGCCCATGAGCCGCTGGTAGGTGCCTGAGATGTTGGCAAATAACCCCACTGGGAATGTGGGGATTGCGCAAACGGTAGTGGAAATGAGACAAGTGATGATTAACTGAGTGGGTTTCATGATGATTGAGAAACAGAGGGGGGAGAGCCATCGCGTTATATATGTTCAAGGAGAGCACTTGAATATCACTTATCCCTTATCATGCGTGGTCACGCGGTGTGGAGAGCAATGCTCTGGATCATGGAATAATAATGGCTCTGGTAGGGAAATGGACCCGGAAACAATAGGGTCTGGGGGCGTCCCAAGCCATGTAGGTCCTTTGCCGAAAACAATAGAAAAATTTGGCTTATTATGTTACCAGGGTCCATGCCAAGATCATTCCGAAAGAAGAGAGGTCAGGATGATTCCCAAAATGGACGTCAATCACTCCTTCTTAATTACTTCTTTTTAATTACTCTTCAGTTGCCATTTCATAATAGTGAGCTGGTTTCAGTGTAATGACGTCGAGTAATCTTGTAGTGCTGCTGCATGGTTAGGAACAATACACAGGATGATATGGTGCTTACCCCTAACGGAATTACCAAGTCAGCGCATGCAAATGTCTGATTTTAAAGTTGCACCATTGGGTGCTTTCCCCTATTTTTTGTGGTTGACCTTTTGGTCTCTGTAATCCAATGTAGCTTCTGGTGTTGCACTGTTAGAAGTTGAGTGTACAGTGTTTTTCAAAATGGTTCAAACCAAAGACAGAATGGCTCAAACCAAATGGCGTAATACTGCACACCAACTTTTATTAGAATTCAATATTCCGAAAGCTTAAATCTGAAAGATTGCCTCATATGTGTCGAGCATTATCCTTCACGCTCATATATACCAGAATGCGAGTCCGTCCGTTGTCTAACAACTTCTTTAAGTAAGGCAGAGAAGTTGTTGTACTCATATGCTGTATTCCTTTGATAACTAAGCTAGGGTTCACGTGATTGACCTCTTATTCAATATCGCTCACTAGAGCGGGCCACGCCCTCCTTATGTATCCAATATCTTGGTTGCTATGTCATCCAAGATGCGGGATTCCTCCACTCCTGTCGTAGGGTGTCGTAGACCCCTTTCCCGATCAGTGTTAGAAATGTGCTCATCTGCACATGCCGCAAGTGTCATTCAACCCTTGCATGCCCCACTGTACGACCATGAACTTGTCTCACTTACTCACGTGTCCGCGGGCACGTGATCCAAACAAGTACAGAAATCCTGCAAGTTCAACAATATGTACTTACATTTGCGACAGAAGTCTTGCAGTACCAATCAAGGGTGAAAAACGGACGGAACGGAACTGAACTGGTTTCCTTAGTATCCTGTATACAACAACCTGTCCATTTGCTTTTAAAGACTGTTCAAAGGGGTTCGAGACATTTTGCCGTGCTGGTTTGAAACATTTTGTGTTCTTGGTTCGAGACATTTTGCCGTGCTGGTTTGGATAGTTCTGAAAAACACTGTACTAGTACGCACCCAATAGGTTCAGTCAGTCCTAAAAAAAGAGAAGCATAGATCTCAGATCCTTTCAACTTATGTTTTAGTATATATTAATATGCAGGGACATGTAAGCTGTACCTTACAAGACCAAAATTTAAAGAAGGGGTGTAGACACATCTAATAGTTCTCCACTAGTCGACGTCCTGCACATACACATAGTATATCATGTAAATTAACTCCAGCTCAGCTAGGAATGCTAGGGAATCACGTGGCCCATAGAGTATCACGGTTTAAGGTCCAGACATCTCTTTTGACTATAAGATACGGAACTCATTGTTTCATCAAGATAAGTGCACACTTGAGCTGAGGTGTTTACTTCAGACATAGGCGGAGCCTCAATGTCAGAACAACGAGATCTGGTGGGTCTGGATGTGGGACGCATCTTGGTATGTCTGCCTAGGTAGAGATATTCGATTAGTTAACTCATAACAGGTGTAGCGAAGGCCTCATTATATATATGGGAGTCGCCCTCCACTGATAGTAGCGACGTGCCCTGCAAGCCTAGAGCGCCGTGCGCGCACTTATTCGGTGCTATTTTCCAACATATCATTGGACTGTATACAACACACTCCGTAGTATTGAACTTGCAGGACATCTGTACCTCCTGATCATGTGCCAGCAGGCAGTTCAGGTACACTTTTCCTCCTACCGGAACGTGAATAGAGAAGCATACAAGTATTATACTTGATCCTTGATACATTTGCACATGAGTACAGTTCTAACATAAGGAGGAAATGGTCGCTAGGAGGAAATTACCGCTAGCAGGATTATTTAACCCAACCTGCATACGTGGCTTCTATGCAGGCCAGTATATCTTGTGCTATAAAAAGGGGCAATCCGCGTCATTAAGAGGGGGCGGATAAGTAAATGTGTCACGGTGACCTCAGGTTGAGTTTATAGGAATCTGAAAAATGTTATCATCCTTCCACAATTGCAGGCGCCAAGCATTAAGCGTCAACACATAGTACCTTGACTCTGTGAGTTAACAGATCCTGGTACATTTCTGGGTTTACTACATTTCTGGGTTTACTACAATTCCATCTGACCAATACTATGGTACCATACATCATGTTATACTCCGGTTACGTCAGGTACTCTGGTTACTATGTTCATTCACCGATGATTCCTCCGAGGTAGGAATCTGAGGTGGTTGTATAGTTGAAAGAAGGTGCGCGCTGGTGGCTGGACGGTGCTGAATGGTGGCTGGATGGTGCTGAATGGTGGCTGGCTGGTAGCGCGCTAGTTTGAAGGCCTTATACAAAGCATCAGGCAGAGGCTTTATAATACACTAAATAGCTAGACTACCTATGGCGGATCCGAAAACTATACCACTATTGCTTTCAAGAACCAGTTCCGCGGTATGTCGCATACATTCATAGATGCAATCGTCTAGTTTGGAGACTTTACATACACCAACACCAGCTTCACGGTTTCTGGCCTCAGTCTCGTTATCCAGCAGACCATCCACAGCCCTACAAAGGTCTTTCACCATATACGACTTGAAGCACAACCTAGTATTATCTAGAACAGAGTTCAACACGCAATAGTCATTGGCTATGCCAAAAGAAACCACCACAAACACGCCATTTTCACGGAAACACCACCACAGACACTCCGTTTTCAAGGAGAAACAGCGCCAATCAGTTCCAATTAGAGTCTTGTGCAAACCCCAAATATCCTCAAACGACAGGTAAAACCCTCTATTTCGTATCATTTACGCCCTTTTGGATATAAGTGTTTGGGACCTGCACATAACGCGTGGCCTCCAGGACCAGGGCCTCGATTTGAGCTCTAGCGGTATTCTGAACATAATGATCGGGTCAAAACTGTCCGGTTCTTGGATATCACAACCACCCTTTGAATCCTTAATTTTTTCAGGTTGCAAAAAGGTCATTTTTGAAACCCGCTCCGTCTTTTGCTGCGATGCAAACAGGCAGTGGTCTCTAGGGTGCCAGTCCATGGAAGCAGCCATACTATACTCTACTACTATACTCTACTACTATACTCTACTACTCTACTACTCTACTACTCTACTACTCTACTACTCTACTACTCTACTACTCTACTACTCTACTACTCTACTACTCTACTACTCTACTACTCTACTACTCTACTACTCTACTACTCTACTACTCTACTACTCTACTCCACTACTCCACTACTCCACTACTACTCTACTCTACTACTCTACTCTACTACTCTACTTCTACTGTTAGATCCACCATATGCAGGACCCTCCTATGAAGGTATTAGGAAGCCTCTCTGTCGGATTGTTACAATGACCATTGCAAACTCTGTCTCACGATCATCATAGTACTTCTTACAATGATGGCCATTGCTCTAGTGGAGATTTTTTTGATGCCACGTTTCTCTCAAAGTTATTTAAGCCGCTTCGGTTCCTCTCTTTGAGGAACCATCAATGAACATAGTTTTAGTTAGACATAAATGTATTAAAGAACATACCAATAAGTATCTAGGATTAAGTGGTAGAGATCTAGCTTCTCAAACTCTGGGCGATATTGCCCGTTTATACTTTTCGTTGGTCGTGGTCCAACTTTACCGTCTTTAAACCGTCTTTTAAGCCTTTTCTTAACCCTATTTTCCCACCCTCTTCTAACCCTCTTCTAACCCTCTTCTAAGCCTTTTCTTAACCCTTTAGTTTTACTAAATTGGGATTTCTAGTGGTAGAACTTAAGAGGATATGCAACTTCAAGGCCGGAATACTCAATTCCGGGCCTTATATCCAGTTCCGACCTATTGACTTAGGTCGTTTCATCCTCCACGCCAATCAATAAATTTCTTATTTGAGAATTGCTCAGAGACCTCCGGAATTCCAGAACAACTATATCCTCTTTCAAAAACTTCATCTAGTGTGTGTGCCCAGGAACAACGGGTTTATTTTAAGCACGTGCATGTCACGTGACTCTCCCAGATACCTCTCCTCATGTGGGTAGATCAGGTTTAATACATAGATACCAGGCCAGATATAGTATCAACGACCAAATACCCTTTCTCAGAATACGGCCAGATACAGTATCCTCGAGCAAGTATACTTTCTCGGAATATGACCAGATATTGAATATCTAGCACTAAGCTTGTATACTAAGTATGTACTGCATATAGACTGTAGACAATAGAATTTTGGACAGTCCGGCAGACTGTAGACTATAGAGTCTTGGACAGTCCGGCAGACTGTAGACTATAGAGTCTTGCACAGTCCTGCAGACCGTAGACTATAGAGTGTTGGACAGTCCTGCAGACCGTAGACTATAGAGTCTTGGACAGAGTCCTGTGGGGAGACCCTTGCACCCGTACACCCCATACGAGTGGATCTGGCATGTCTTCCCCGCGCCCCACCTAGTCAGCGTTTTTTCCCTCTTTTCCCTCTTTTCTCCCCCCAACATGTCCCTGGCCACTCAAGACGTCAACGTGTCACAGGTGTCGAAAAAGGGAAGACCTTCCAAGGATGCCCGCGGTGTTGCCCTGGACTCAAGGGATGCTGCTATTGAGGTGGTTGAGGAACTGGAGCCGGAGTCGGCGTTGGAGATCTACTTGCGCTTCAATGACGATATGGAGAAGGATTATTGCTTACAGATCTCATCCAAGACTCAGTTCCGGGACCTCCTTCGTATTTTTGATACGCTCCCCATTTCCTTGAGACCGAATGTGTTTTATTCGCCTAGACCCGTGGGCTTCATTGTGTCCACGGCTCCTGGTTACTTGACCGAGGACGGGGCACTTTTGTTTTCCTATGAAACGGGGCAGAAGAAGTACCAGCGTAGGGTGGCCATGGATGAAACTGTGCTGAAACATTGCTGGCCGGGCCAGTTGGTCATGCCGGTGTGGCACTTCCATGCGTTTGGCTTTTACCTGTTCATTGCCTTTTTGATCGTTTGGCTCTATACCGATTTGCCTGATGTGGTGTCGCCCACGCCCGGCATCTGCTTGACCAACCAAGTGTCTTACTTGATGTCTTACTTGGCTATTCGCTACAATTTCAACCACATTGCCGATGTGTTTGTCAAGGACTTGCAGGAACCGGTCAACTTGGGAGCTCAGATTGCTTTTTTCTTGTTCCACATCATCAAGGTGTTGGGAGTCTTTTTCGTGCTTTACCTGGGTCTCTTCAACCCCAGAAGAGTATTCAAGTTTGGAAGACCCATCAAGAAGCTGGTCACCAAGGATGAATTGGTGGCTTTGGGCTGGACCGGCTCCAAGAGAGCCAATGCCGACGAGTACAAGGATGCCTACAGAGAGTACAAGATCAAAGAGCATGGAGGAATGGTGCCTGCACACCAGGCCGGGTTGTTTGAGCGGTTGAAGCACTTGGGAGTGTTTTTGGGCGATGGCGAAGGTTTCAACACGCCAGTTTCGTCCAAGAACTCCTTGAACGATATCTCCGACGACAAGTTGGTATTGAGCTACGAGTACTTCATCAAGCAGGGCGAATACTTTGAGAAGTTTATCGAAGACAAGGAGGCCGCAGAGATCAACGCAGCCATCAAGCAGTTCCGCCAATACGGCTTGATGCACTCGGGCGGCGTGTTGGCTGACATTGTGCAGAGACGCAAGAAGGCTGGCGACAGCAAGTTGAATTAGAAACGACACCTCGTGTGGCGAATGTATATATACATCCGAATAGATTTTAGAATAATTATCTCTAGATCAACAGTGTCTACAATCGGTCAGAGTAGTAGTTACCACAGACTACAGTAGTGTATGTGATACCACAGACTGTAGAGTAGTACGGAGTAATAGATAGCACTGTTTCTGCTGGACCATCCTTATATACAGCACTTCCCAAATATCCATCTCTCTTTCAAGTTGATTGGACATCTATTTCCATGTGTGGGCATATGATTTGGTATACTTAATTTATAGCACTTCCTAGACTATGTGAATTAAGTCATGTCCACGTATTGTACACTATAGCATTCCAGGTTAAGAGGGTGGAGAGTAGCGCTCTATTCTATTGCTCTATTCTAGTACTCTACTCTACTGCTCTACTACTCTTCTCTACTACTCTACTACCAGTACTAACTACTGACTAAAGGCTGGCTAATACCACTACTACTCTACTACCACTACTACTCTACTACCACTACTACTCTACTACCACTACTACTCTACTACTACTACTAAACTCAATACTACTCACACTGACACGGTCACTGTCACTGTCACTGACTGTCACTTACTATACTCTAGAATTGAATACTGACTACTGCTAGTGCTACTACTAGTATGGTAGAGTCTTTTTAGCACGTTTGAGACCTAAGTAGTTACTGGATTCGTTGATGATTTTTCAGAGAGAAGAATCAGGGCTAACAAGAATCTAACATACTACTATACTACTACTGACTACCACTACTGACTACCACTACTGACTACCACTACTACTCTACTACCACTACTAATTACTAACTAAAGGCTGACTACTGACTACTTGTACTGACTACTTATACTTATACTGACTACTGCCTACTTCTACTGACTACTGACTACTTCTACTGACTACTCTGGTCTAAATGGTGCTCCACCTGAACCATCTTAGAGTAACCCTCGGTACAGAACTTCAACTGTATCTTGACCAATCTCTTAAACGAGGGGTCAAAGTAAGAAACTCGGAAACTAATAGCTACTTACACCGACTACCGACTACTGACCACTTATACTGACCACTTATACTGACCACTTATACTGACTACTTATACTGACCACTTATACTGACCACTTATACTGACTACTACTATACTACCGACTATTCCTTCATTCATTGACTGCTCATACTGACCATTGAAGCTGTACTTTTTGAGGTGGTGGCTGTGTGACCAACACTGGAACTTTCACTCAAGTAGACGACTCGATATACCCTACAAGTTATATCCAGTGTCCAAGCAACTCTATTGTATTGGGAAAATGTGTCATTAAATTACTTCCTTATAAAAATTTGATGATCTACTATGCTGTTATTAGGAGTAGTACTGGGTAAACATACGAGTAGTACTGTGTTAACATACGAGTAGTACTGGGTTAACATACGAGTAGTACTGGGTTAACATACGAGTAGTACTGGGTTAACATACGAGTAGTGGTGATGGACTGTCTTGAGGAATCATCAACGAATACTGACTGTTCTTGAACTGATACTGACTACTAGTTCTGGGTATAATAGTGTATGGCGCTGGTGAGTGAATTAAAAAAATCGAGTAGTTCACTTATTGTTAGAGCCTTATTGTTAGAACCTTATTGCTAGAACCTTATTGCTAGAACCTTATTGTTGGAACCTTATTGTTGGAACCTTATTGCTAGAACCTTATTGCTAGAACCTTATTGCTAGAACCTTATTGCTAGAACCTGTGGAAAAACGGTAACAAGCACCTGTTCTTCATATGCACCCGTGTTTACTACAATCGCCTGATGCCGTGAAGGTAGACCTCCCACATATATAAGGGAGTCTGGACCATATCCATCTTTTAAGTAACTGAATCAAATATATCTTTCTGGGGCATACCAAGATGTCTCCAGAGACCAGCCCACCACTACTTCAATGGACACTGACAACTCTACATCTTCTTCTTCTCTTGAAGGAAACACCCCTCAAGTGTTTGCATACCTTGACGAGACTACGAGGACAGTGTCGGTCAGTAACTGTGCACTGGACATCACACCATCGTTAATCTATGTAGCTAATCAGAATGTCGTCTAAGAGGAACATACCAAGATGTCCTCTACTGCCAGACCCACCAGAAACTGCCACACCCCAGAAACTGCTCTCGTGTAACTCCTCAAGTACTCACATATCTTGATGAGACTATGAACTTTATCAATGGTCCTTAGTATCATATGCTGGACTGTACTCCATGGTTATTGAAAGGTCCTCCTGATGTACCTACCATAAATGTTCAGCTGGTGTTGATTAATCTGCGGGTTATGAGCCCTGGGTGGCCCGAATAGATATTTCACGGTAGACAGCAGCGTACGAGTATGTACATCCATCCGTTCCTCTTGCAATAAGGCAGGAACAATCACTGCATCCATGTGGAGCTTGCAAAACGGGTTGGACCCATGAGAATCTGCATGAGGGTAGCAGAGACTAACAAGATTGGTAAATTGCCTGTCCATTGAATTTTGTAAACCAGCAATTTCGGCAGCGGTTCCAATAGAAGATCCAGTAAACCCCTCAGGGGTTGTTTGGCAGTATAACTCATGAATTTCCGACACCTTGGAAAAGTATTCGATGAGCAAGTAGTAGAGCTCAGGAGTCCGTAAACCCCACCGAGGATGAAACTGAATAGGAAGAAGCGTCTTGTAATCCTGTAAGCTCATAACCTGTAGATTGCTTAAGACTAACTGAACATTTATGGTAGGTACATCAGGTACCGCAACTATAGTTGCGGAAGATGCGTTAACTAATCTACAGAATCATATGGTTAGAGTCTTATGGTTAGAGCCTTATGGTTAGAGTCTTATGGTTAGAGTCTTATGGTTAGAATCGTATGGTCAGAATCGTATGGTCAGAATCATATGGTCAGAATCGTATGGTCAGAATCATATGGTCAGAATCTTATTGATTATTAGGTACTGGAACCACATTTTCCTACTATTTGTTATGTCTTTTCATACATTTATGTCTTATTGATACAGTGTCTTTCAAAACTATTCAAACCAGCGTGACAAAATGTTTCAAACCAAAAAGACAGAATGGTTCAAATCAAATGGTGTAAAGTTTCACACCAACTTTTATTAGAATTCAATATTCTGTAGTCTTAAATCTGGGGGATTGCCTCACATGTACTATATTTGGGAGTCTTGCAGTACCAATCAAGGGTGAAAAACGGACGCAACTGAACTGGTTTCCTTGTTATCCTGTATACAACACCTTGTTAGGGGTTAGGTGTATTGGTTTGTTTAATTTTGGTAGTGTGGTTTGAATCGTTTTGACGCGCTGGTTTGAATCGTTCTGAAAAACACTGTACGAAGCTTGTCGCGTTGGTTTGAATAGTTTTGCCGCGTTAGTTTGAATAGTTTTGAAAAACACTGTACTATGTTCGTTGATGATTCCTCATAGAGAGGAGCTAGAGCGACTTATATAACTTGAAGAGAAACGTGGCTTTCGAAAACCTCTCCACTAGAACAATGGTAAGGAATGTTCTAGAATAGTTATTGTTGTACGAAGTACTATGCTGGTAATTGCAAACTCCGTATCACGTCCGTCATTTTTCGATCCAAGCTGCATTCAGGCCGACGGTCGTGGACCATATTATGGATACCAAATTGTGATAATTGACATTGAATACCCACTCTGATACTGCTCATCAGTGAATTATCACCACCACAGTACATGAACAGTATAATTGTATGGTTTGCTACTTACACTGCAATCCACTATACCGTATTTTTGTGATAAGTACCTACACAGAATACGAACGTAAAGAGTAGTACCATGCTTACATCAGTGGTATTATATCCACTCCACCTACCAGTACCACCAACCAGTACCACCTACCAGTACCACCGACCAGTACCACCTACCAGTACCACCTACCAGTACCACCTACCAGTACCACCTACCAGTACCACCTACCAGTACCACCTACCAGTACCACCTATCCCCCTGAATGTTGACTCCAATATCGTTCATAAATCAGTAGGTATTTCTCACGAAATGTACCGATAACGGCCTGGAGTTTCTTAATGATGCATTGGCGGCTTATTTTCTTCAAAAAGGGATTACCCATAAGCTTACGGATACTTATTCATCTTTTCAAAATTTAGTACCATTTTGTCTTTGGAGCCCTTTTCTTTAAAAGGATAGCCTGGTACTTGTTTCATATAGATTTCCTCTTCAAGGTCACCATTTAGAAACGCAGTCTTCACGTCCATTTGATGAATAAACATCTTATGATGTGTGGCAATAGCAAGCAATATACGAAGACTCGTATATGATATCACTGGAGCAAACTTCTCGTGATAATCTATTCCTTCAACTTGAGTGTAGCCTTTTGCCACCAAGCGTGCTTTATATTTGCCATCATCTTTGACGGTGAAAACCCAACGACACCCTATAGGTCTAACATCAGGGGGACAGACAACCGGATAAAAGGTTTGGTTTTCTTCATGCGCCTTCATCTCAGCATTGCATGCTTCTTTCCAGAAGACCCAGTCATCTGATCTCTGTGCCTCAGCGAATGATTTTGGAATTTGGCATGGAGAGTTGGTACGTGAAACCTTGTTTGTAATTTGCGGAGGACGACGTACCACGGGAGGACCCCAGATCATCAGGGGGGGCCGAACGTTTAGACCGGAGAAATATCCACGAAATCCCTCAGGGGTTGTCAGACAAATGCGTCTATAGTTAATTTCAGCAAAAAAAAAAAAATAGGACAATCATTTGGTGAGTTACGATTCGTTGTCTCATGGGTTTAGCTGACTATGATGTGCTTATATCCTTCGAACTTGACCGTTATCGTTGCAATTTGATTATCTATGGTAGTTAACCTGGTAATTTGGTTCAATAGTTAACGTGATATGTGGCTCGACTTTTTTTCACCAAGTTCTCAATCCACAGTGACTCAAGTGTAGTAATTATAAGAAAATTATTTCTATACGGAAATCAGTGTAGTAGAGTGTAGTAGAGTGTAGTAGAGTGTAGTAGAGTGTAGTAGAGTACGGAAACTTTTCGACCTCTTCTCTGATGTTCAAGTAGTCCTTAAGAATAAGGTCCGGAACCGGTCGCCGTTATACCTGAGGTACTGAGCCCGTAAGCCATCCATGTCCTTATAGCTCTTCTCAGCATCATGAAAGCCCCCAAGGACTTCTGTTCGCACATGAGCTCGTTAGCTATCTGTCTCTCCACCGATGCTTTGATATCGCTGGAGTACTTGTCTCTAATTTCCTCCTCGATTATCCCATCAACTGACCATTGGTCTTCAACCAACCACAAAACCTGGCCCGGTGTGGGCGTAGGCAAACTGTGCAACTTGAACGAGTTGGCCGAGTCTCTGTGGGTGGTATCGTTCTCCAAGTTAGTGGGCAGGTTGATGTTAATGGCATCAAAAGGACACTTTTAGATACAGATACCACATCCAACACACAAGGTCTCTGCACGTTAATATTACTGAATAGCTGCGGAACTATGTATATAGTAAAGAATAGGGTATATCACAAAGGTAGACGGTATATAGTAAGGTTAGACGGTATAATAAACTTAGTGGGTATATAGTAAAGGTAGAGGATATATAGTAAAGTTAGAGGATATATAGTACAGTTAGAGGATATATAGTACAGTTGGAGGGTATATAGTAAATTTAAGATATCATTTGAACACCATGCAGTAACCGAAAATCTATAAAGGCATCATTTAAGAGTATGAGTTCAACGAGTTCAAAATTGAGTAATGAGACTTTAACCATTGTTTGCAATAACAATTTCCACAGACAGTTTCCACAGACAGTTTCCACAGAACTGGCAAGTGCCATACACTATGGTATATCCTTAGGATTTATCGACTTTTGTCGTCGTTTTCAAAAAGTAAACTGACATGAGAATTAGCCCTAGCTTGACGTTTGACATCAATTGACATATGTGTTCATATATTAGGTCGATATTGAGTGTCAGATCCGGCATAGGTAGTTGCCTACGTATTGAGGAATGTTTAAGCCTCTCTGACGGATTTCTCCGCCAAAACTATGATCGACATACTCGCCTATGACTACTTTCCTGTCCATGGCCTCCCGGCCTCCATCCAATCCGATTGAGGACCTCAGTTTACGAGCGATATGTTCCAGCCCGCCATGACTCTTCTCAAAGTGGACTCCCACCCTTCGGTTACCCAACACCAACGATCCAATGGCCGCGTGGAGACCCGGAATAAATTGATTGAAACTTATCTTCGTCTTTACATGCATTCTAACCAAGACTGGCGGTCTCTCCTAGCCGTGGGAGAAGATGTGCTCAACGCTCAACCTTCCACATCGCTACATGGCAAGTCCCCGTTTGAAGTGGACCTCGGCTACATCCCCTCGTCGCCATTANTGGCAAGTCCCCGTTTGAAGTGGACCTCGGCTACATCCCCTCGTCGCCATTACATTTCGATTTCCCAGTTCCAAACCACTCACTCCACCGCGGTTCCGTGGACATCGCAGAAACCCTCCACAGAAGCCTCACAGAAGCCTCACAGAAGCCTCACAGCAGCCCTCGCTGCTCACCAAGCTTCCTTCGATAGAGCGAGAACCTATTTTGACAAGAAACACAAGGACCTCAAGTTCCAGGCAGGTCCAAATGTTTATGTCGATCTCACCTGTCTCGCTGGTTTCCGGGATGCACGAAATTCCCAACTCGCACCAAAACTCCGGTCCAAGTTCGCCAGCCCCTACGAAATTGCTAAAGTCGAGTCACCAGTCAACTACCGACTCGCCATGCCCACGCAATACAAAGGCAGCACGGTGTTCCATATCAGCCAACTACGCCTACATAAGGAAATCCCAGAAGAATACTTCACTCCACTACCAACCGACGTCGGACTCAAACGGTGCAAAGACGGGTCCGAGCTCGTTGAAGTGGAGGAAATTCTCGGACATGACAAAGTCAGCCGGGGCTATCTAAAGGGCTTATGTCTATG
>NKZN01001761.1:0-33333 GCA_002374485.1 Metschnikowia santaceciliae
ATACCATACCAACCACACTATACCATACCAACCACACTATACCATACCAACCACACTATACCATACCAACCACACTATACCATACCAGCCACTCTAAAACATGACACTATACCATGACACTATGTGTAGTTAGTACAGTGTAGTTAGTACAGTGTAGTATGTACAGTGACTACTAGACCATTTCTGCGCGCACTCCCGCCTACTCCATCAACTCACTCACACCAACAACACCCTGACACCAAGCGCAGACCCCGCCCCAAAACCCCATGCATTTCTCCATCAGCAATGAGTAGTCGGCTTTTCCTACAAACGCAGAGTGAGCTCATGGACCTGTACTTGGCGGAATTAGCGCACTTGCCTAATCTGGATGTGGTCAACTTCAACAATACGGCGCAGTTCGATATGCTTCTCCGCCACTTAGAGCTCTCGTTTGCTACACCCACTTTTTGCCAGGTTCCGTCAGTGTATGTGTTGCACGTTTTGGTGACGTTGGCTGCGCGGTGCCCGGAATCCAATTGGTCACATGACCCAGGCTTGGGGGCCGTGGCCAGCTCTACTGAATATATGCGCCGGGTTAATTGTGATTATGATTCATGCTTGGGGAATCTGCTGCTCCTGCATAGAAGCTCCCTTCTTCTCCAAAAATATCTACATTTGGTGTCCATGTCACTGCTGTCGCTGGCCGTGAAATTGTTACTGGACAATATCTTTAGTGTGTTCCTGCAGATAGAACCACGCCCGAACATCCCAGAAAAGTCCCCCCGAAAAACTCGTCTGGTCACCAAATCCAAGACTCAAAATGTACATAGTGAAGATGTTCTTGGTGGTCTATATGCAGTCGAGGTCATAAGTGATTCCGAAGATTCAGATTGTCCCATTGAAGTGCCCCATGCTGGAGCCTCTGCTTCTGTGCAGGAATACAGAAACGTGATATCTCTTTCTGAATTGGGCGCAAAAACTTCCGGATTGGGCGAAGTGGCTACCCTTTTCAAAGATATGCCGCATCTTTCGGCGCAGGCCACACCCGAACCGGAACTGAGCCCTGAAGTCCCTACCAAAAAACGGCGCTCCGATACCTCTCTCTGGCACCGTATGCAGGTCTACGATGATGACGTTTTGGCTTCCAGATTAAACACAGACTATACGTTTTGGGACTTAGTCCGCTGGATGTTCTGGTGTGCCGACTCTAGCCTGCAGTACCAGAAGTTTTTATTCAACTCAAACCTGACGTGTGTCCATTCATGCTACATGTGCTATGCAAGTATAGTGGAGATATTCGTGGGCTTGAGTGCTGCTCAAATTGCCGTCCTGCATGCAAGTCCCCTTTGGGCCAGTCTCCATTTGCAGTCGCATGAAAAGACGGTGCAAACAATATTTCTGGGTCTCGGCCTGGTGTTCCGAAATAAGCCTTTTCCTTGCTATAAGAGGGAACTCATCTTGTTGGCGCACGACCCTGCGGTCCGGGTGTCCCAGTGTAAAACCACTCTTGGGTTCGACGACAATATGCACTCCATGGGCTTGAGGGTTACCATGCTTACACTTTTCAGCTACTATGAGCGAAACATTTCCAAACTCAGACCGGATATTATTAGCCTAATGCAGAGGAAAACTACTGGAGATCGGTTCATGTTTTTTGCTGTGGAAAAGGTGAGGAATCTTTCTGTGCAGTACACCAAAGGCTTCTTTGAGGCCCAAATCAAAATTCCATTTCTTGAAGATTATGCTGAGCTCTTCATGATCAATTTGGCCTTGGCAGTTTTGGCTAAGATGACGGATGTGGAGGTGTGCATATACGATAGTCTAGACGGTAAGTTCAGTGATGACGTCATGAGAATGATAAGCAACAAAAAGCTTTATTGCGGTATAACTGAAGATTTAAGTACGCCCAGCCTCGAAGCGTTTTTTGAAAAATGGAACAAAATGGTGTTCTTGGCCGAATGGGTGATGTGGCCAGCTATATGCAGGACGGACAATAATTACACGCAAACTTGTTCAACAGCAGATGAACTTCTGCAGCTTTGTGTTCAAGAGTTTCTAGAGAGTCGGTGTGATGATGCTGATCTTATAGAGGATAGTGCGTTTACTATTCCACGAGAAGAGATGGCGGGAACCCTAGCACGAGCCAAGTGCAGGTTTCTACGAATAGTCCAGCAAAAGTAGATTGAAGAAACATGGGAGGTTTTAAAAAAGACTTTGATAAATGAGCAACGAACTGACGAGAGATTGAAATTTGGATAACAATAGTTTTTGTGGTTCTGTATGGTGTTTTGAAGACACCTTCCAGTGAAGATCCGAAAACTTATTTGGTACGGAAATTGAGAACCGAAAATGGGTTCTGGAGATCTTCAGCAGTTTGTTGGTAGTGGTGTCTGGGCTCCTAACCACGAGGGAACATTTGGTTTTTTGTTATTATTGAAACAAAAGATGAGCCCAGTGATACAGAAGCTTTGGTCAAAAGCTACGACCATGTCAAGGAAAGTTTGTCCAAATACGGCATTTCTTTGTATTTAGATCCAGTAGTCCTGCATCCTGAATAGAAGTACAGTGTTTTTCAAAACTGTTCAAACCAGCGCGACAAAATGTTTGGTACCCTTCGCACAGTCTTTCAAACCTAATACAAGTTGTTATATGCAGGACAATAAGGAAACCAGTTCAGTTCCGTCCGAAACATTTTGCCTTTTTGGTTCGAAACATTTTGTGGCGCTGGTTTGAATGGTTTTGAAGAACACTGTGCTTCTTTTCAGCGACTTTATATCATCTGTCAACGAGTACTTAGCATGTACGGATGTATACATTCTGTATACTACTACGATATACTACTACGATATACTACTACGATATACTACTACGATATACTACTACGATATACTACTACGATATACTACTACGATATNACTACGATATACTACTACGATATACTACTACGATATACTACTACGATATACTACTACGATATACTACTACGATATACTACTACGATATACTACTACGATATACTACTACGATATACTACTACGATATACTATATCAATGGTATCATCAGTAGTATAGTACAGTGTTTTTCAAAAGTATTCAAACCAGCGCCACAAAATGTTTCGAACCAAGAAGACAAAAAGTTTCGTACCCCTTCGCACAGTCTTTCAAACCAAATGGCGTAATGTTTCACACCACCTTTTATTAGAAGTCAATATTCTGGAATCTTAAGTCTGGAGGATTGCCTCATATGTACTACATTTGGGAGTCTTGCAGTACCAATCAAGGGTCAAAACGGACGGAACTGAACTGGTTTCCTTATTATCTGGTATACAAGAACTTGTCCATTTGGTTTGAAGATTGTGTGAAGAGGTACGAAACTTTTTATCGCGTTGGTTTGAATAATTTTGCCGCGTTAGTTTGAATAGTTTTGAAACACACTGTACTATTAGTATAGTGTTAGATCCACCATAAGTAGTGTTCTACCTATTGAGGTATGCTAAGCCTACGCTATCTAATCCTAAGGACCATTCGAAGGGGCACGAAACATGTAAACATGATATATTACAGTACAGTGGTATGAAACAGCACTCCATACTCTAGCAATATCTACAGGCAGTTAGTATAGATTACGGCGTATATTAGTAGTAGTCAAGAGTGAGTAGTGAGTAGTGAGTAGTCAAGAGTAGGTAGTGAGTAGTGAGTAGTGGGAAGAGGTCAGTTAATCAGTTATTAGTAAGTAGTCAATAGAAGTCAGTCAGTCAGTAGGTATACAGTTAGTGATAAGTAGTTAGTAGCTAGTGGTGAGTATAGTAGCTAGTGGTGAGTAGTTAGTAGTAAGTAGTAAGTAGTCAGTTATTATTTATGGTCAGTAGAAAGTAAAGAGTCATAAGTAATCAGTTAGTACTAGGTTCTTCAGTCCCAGCACTCAGTGGTAAGTACTAAGTAGTTGTTCCATTAGAAGGTAGTGTAGTCAGTCAGTACTGTGTAGTTAGTACTAAGTAGCAAGTACTGTGTAGTTAGTACTATGTAGTAAGCACTGTGTAGTTAGTACTGTGTAGTAAGTACTAAGTAGTAAGTACTGTGTAGTAAGTACTAAGTAGTAAGCACTGTGTAGTAAGTACTGTGTAGTAATTACTGTGTAGTAATTACTGTGTAGTTAGTACTAAGTAGCAAGTACTGTGTAGTTAGTACTGTGTAGTTAGTACTGTGTAGTAAGTACTGTGTAGTTAGTACTGTGTAGTAAGTACTGTGTAGTAAGTACTGTGTAGTAAGTACTGTGTAGTAAGTACTGTGTAGTAAGTACTGTGTAGTAAGTACTGTGTAGTAAGTACTGTGTAGTAAGTACTGTGTAGTAAGTACTGTGTAGTAAGTACTGTGTAGTAAGTACTGTGTAGTAAGTACTGTGTAGTAAGTACTGTGTAGTAAGTACTGTGTAGTAAGTACTGTGTAGTAAGTACTGTGTAGTAAGTACTGTGTAGTAAGTACTGTGTAGTAAGTACTGTGTAGTAAGTACTGTGTAGTAAGTACTGTGTAGTAAGTACTGTGTAGTAAGTACTGTGTAGTAAGTACTGTGTAGTAAGTACTGTGTAGTAAGTACTGTGTAGTAAGTACTGTGTAGTAAGTACTGTGTAGTAAGTACTGTGTAGTAAGTACTGTGTAGTAAGTACTGTGTAGTAAGTACTGTGTAGTAAGTACTGTGTAGTAAGTACTGTGTAGTAAGTACTGTGTAGTAAGTACTGTGTAGTAAGTACTGTGTAGTAAGTACTGTGTAGTAAGTACTGTGTAGTAAGTACTGTGTAGTAAGTACTGTGTAGTAAGTACTGTGTAGTAAGTACTGTGTAGTAAGTACTGTGTAGTAAGTACTGTGTAGTAAGTACTGTGTAGTAAGTACTGTGTAGTAAGTACTGTGTAGTAAGTACTGTGTAGTAAGTACTGTGTAGTAAGTACTGAACGTTAGCATATACCAATTGGTATACAGGAACCGTTATATAGTTGGACTGCAATAACTCTCTCCAATGAGCGACTTGGGTAATCAGTTCTGTCATCTGTCTTGTAACTCTATTGCTATGTAAAGTAGTGAGTTCGTGATCTCTGTTTCATAATTGATACCGCTCAATACTGAGCAGAATCCTTGCTTTATATAATTATTCCTGGGGCCTCCCAAACGATCTCTCTCCGTCGTCAAACTCCCTCATCTATATCGTCTTCTACAAGACAATGCTCAGAGTTGGACGAGAGCTAGACGGAGCCCATAGCCCTAGCTCTACCTTTGTCTCTTCTTCAACAATACCCAACATTGTTTCATCTGGATAGCATGACATGAGCATGCAGTACCCGCACATGTACTGGTCTCAAGTTCATCAGTCACATGTCGCATGTTCCAACAGTAAGTACTGTGTAGTTAGTACTAAGTACTATGTAGTATGTACAGTGTTTTTCAAAACTATACCAGCGCGGCAAAAAGTTTCAAACCAGCGCGACAATGATTTAAACCACACTAGCAAAATTAAACAAACCAATTAATTCAAAAACTTTCATACTCCTTCACACAGTCCTTCAAACCTAATACAAGTTGTTGCATGCAGGATAACACGGGAACCAGTTCAGTTCCGTCCGTTTTCACCTTTGATTGGTACTGCAAGACTTCTGTCCCATAGTACCATATGAGGCAATCCTCCAGATTTAAGATTTCAGAATATTGAATTCTAATGAAAGTTGGGGTGAAAGATTACGCCATTTGGTTTGAAAGACTGTGCGAAGGGGTACAAATCTTTTTGATTTATTGGATGGTTTAATTTTGCTAGTGTGGTTTGAATCGTTTTGCTGCATTGCTTTGAATGGTTTTGAAAAACACTGGACACATCACCCCTAACCGATTGTTATATACAGGATATCAAGGAAACCAGTTCCGTTCCGTTCTTTTTGACCCTTGATTGGTACTTGACCCTTGATTGGTACTTGACCCTTGATTGGTACTTGACCCTTGATTGGTACTTGACCCTTGATTGGTACTTGACCCTTGATTGGTACTGCAAGACTCTCAAATGTAAGTACATATGAGGCAATCGTCCAGATTTAAGGTTTCAGAATATCGAATTCTAATAAACGTTGGTGTGAAACATTACATCATTTGGTTTGAGTTTCTTGCACATGGTTTTGAGCATAGAAACTATGTGGAACTTTAGAGTCTGAAACTGCTCTGAACTGAGCTGGAGTGTGGTTTTCATGGTGCTCTTCGGACTCAGCTGCTTGATTGATGACAGGACTATGTCTTGCTGCCTTGACTGCTTCAACAGGCTTCTCTTTATGGTCATCTTTAAGCTCACTGACCACTTCCTTTTCGATTCCAAGAGAGTCATCGTAACTAACATCATGGGAAGTAAGATGATAAGGAGAACAATCCGCTTGACGCAAGACTATTAAGAGCATATCAGGAAATACTTGGGTCATACAATTGGTTAGCGAACATTAGACGTCCTGATATCGCATACAATATAAACAAGTTTGGATCATACACCAACGAAGCAACAGAATCAGACCTCATGCAGCTAAAGAAAATTCTAGCTTACTTAAGGGAAACCCAAGATTGGCTCATAAGCATTACGGAAAAGTTCTGTCTTCTTGGTTTGAATAGTTTTGTTTTCTCGGTTTATTTAATTTTGCCGCGCTGGTTTGAATAGTTTTAAAAAACACTGTACTATAGATTCATTCATGTTCAGAATACCAGGAATACACTGGATGGAAGAGTCTATAGAAGACAAATACTAGTCATGTAATTGTATAAATTAGGAATAGATATAGACTAGAATCGATATAGAGGGAATCAATATAGAGTGGAATAGAAGATAGAATATTGAAAGAATAGAGAAGGGTTGACTGAAATTGGGGAGTACTTTGGAACATTGTAGGACTCTAAAATTGTAGGACTCTAAAATTGTAGGACTGTGAAATTGGCCGAATGATGAAGGTGGACGAAGTAGTTTGAAGTGTAGAGAGTGAGAATAAATGATTAGAGGAGGGATGGACTTCCAGAACGGAAGGTCCCAGAATGGAAGGTCCCAGAATGGAAGGTCCCAGAATGGAAGGTCCCAGAACAAAAGGCTAGAGGATCGTAAAGGAAACTTACAATAGAGAGATGAAGAAAGGTATAAAGAGAAATATACATGGAGATATATATAGTGTACAGAGTGGCTATAGACTTAGTTGCATAGACTTGACGTACTTCTATTGACGAACTTGCTATAGAACACAGCTACAATCTCCTTGGTAGCACTGTAAATAGCACATGTGCATGCTTAAGCTGATGGAGGGAGACCCCCTGGAAAAGAAAGGGCACCCTTTAGATGATATGCTTGACCTTGAAGTAGTGCCTCAAGTACAGAATCTGCCACACGCCCAAGCTCACCAATGAAAGCACAATAATAATGGAGAAGTTCTTGACCCTGCTGTTGGTACTCTCGTTGGTATCACGCATTTTCTCCTCACGGGCCCTCAAGTAGTGCAACTCATTGGTGATTTCACGGGTGATTTCCTCGATTCTTTTCAAATCCACCTCGGCCGGCTTCAACTTCTCCGCCGTCTGCAAAGCATTCCAGTCACGTGCGCCGGCGCCGCTCTCCACCTCCAACGTCACGTCCCGGCTCAAGTACTGTCTCAGGCCTTGACCCTTCTCCAAGAAGTTAAGGAAGCAGATATCAATGGCGGCGGAATCGTGCGATGTGAAGGAAACCCGGGTATCTTTGTAGATATCAGTCTTCTTAGAGAACTGGTTGCCCAACGAGTCGATCACCGTCATCTGCAACCTCTGGCCGTCTCCCTGGTAGCCGGTAGTTTTTAAGTTGATCACCACAAGTTGGTCTTGGCCCACAAAGTCACGGATGCACACGGGCTCGGGTCTTTCAAATGCAGGAATCTCCACCTGTAACGCGGACGTGACGCCCAACACGAACAATACGGCGACCCAGATCTTGCTCAACATGGTGTATATATTATAGAGGTGTTGAAAAGCTCGAGGACGCGCCTGAAAAAACCACCGCGCATGCACCCGTACACCGCGATCTATTTGCCCCGGCTCCTATATATTCCAGATCCCTCTGAAGAAGATTATTGATTATTGTATGGTTTTTATGTTTTGATTGGGGTTTTGAGATGATTGAATTTTTGGTTGAGTTGGTTGTTGGAATTGGTCTGGTGTTGTGGTGTTTTGTTGTTCTTGCTTGGTGGCTATAGTACTACATACACTCCACCATATACCCTTGACCAGTACACCTCCACATACACTTGACCAGTGCATCACCGTGTATTCTATCATTATTCCTTTAGAACTGGTAACATATTTCGGAAATACTATGACTCTTATATGGCCCGATTTTTGTACGTGCTTTGGGAACTATTGGATCTGGGTGTTATATGCAGTGCCGTATTATAAATAGGTATTTCTACTGTTCCAAGCTAGTATTAAATGTAATTAACAGTTTGAGTGAAATTTATAGCTGGATCAATGTGCAGTCCCTTTCTATTTAAAATCTTTTTTGTTTTTTTCTGTGACTTTGCAGTTGGTGCTTAAGGCAGTGCAGGGCGGTGCTCGTAACCGAACAATTCCAAATAAAAAAACAATACTCTCGAGAGATCCCAAATCCTGCATCCAGTGACCCAATTCCGTACACAGCAAAAACATTCGGGCTCCAAAAAAAATGCAAAAAAAATTGCAAAAAAAAGGTTCTCCATAGAATTTTTCAGTTTTTCAAAAGGAATCCGACGGTACAATTTATTATGAACTTGGTTTTCGATTTTTAGTGTGGTGATAAAAATACCATTGTGCGATATGTTATAGTTTGGTTCGCATGAGAAAGTCCACGAACCCCTATCCATGATGCTCATACTAGCACCATAAACCATAAACCATAAACCACTATACATTATACCATTACGTCATACTATAATGAATTATGGAATAAATCATACATACATGATACATCAGAACGATAGTACTATAAGTAGTATACGTTTCTGACTGACTATGACTATGACTATAAATATGAATATAAGTGTAGTTTGGCTAAGACTCTGACTCTGACTATCTATGGCAAGACTAACTATGTCTACAAGAGTATGACTGAGTTGAATGAGATGACTGAGATGACTGAGATGAATGAGATGAATGAGTTGACTCAGTTGAATGAGTTGACTCAGTTGAATGAGTATGACAAGGGCTACCAATAGATAATACAATATGCAGTAGTAATTGATTATCAAGATGACCAAAAATTCAGTGAGTTACTTCCTTGCATAAATATAGATATCTAGAGAGGAAGGAGGTCCCATATTTATAGGCAATGAAATCAGAATCTTAAAGGTATCCTGCAGTTGGTTTAGATGAGAAAATATTAGGCTTCAGACTTCGAAGTGCTATCAAATCGGAAGTCTTGACTCATAGAAGTCTTAACTCATGGAATTCATGAGAGTCCCTAATTTTATAAGCAATGAATACTCTCTGAGATGTGGTACACGGAGAGAAAAGCGCGAACGAGTACTTTGAATCTAAAGAACGTTGATCCACTTGTTAGAAACTGAAATACAATTCGTTCTATTTGTTTAATGGCATTCAATTCTCTGATACATGAATATTCAGAAATTTTTTGTTTTAAAAAAATGGTGTAACGATCGATACATGTAATGGTAGAAGCACAAGATTCGGGTCACGTGATGGTTCCCAATCTCATTTCTTAATATTTTGTCTCTGAGATATGAAGCAGTCTCAAATGTGAGTATGAATTAAGAAAAGGCGCTCTTTGTAGTGAATACCACTAATACTCAGTTACTATGTCAATCCATGCATTCCACAACACCACAATACACCACAATATACTTACCACAACACCACAATATACTTACCACAACACCACAATATACTTACCACAACACCACAATATACTTACCACAACACCACATTATACTCACCATAATACTTCTGATCATGATGAGATATTGGAACACCTTAATCATAATACTACCAACTACAATTGTCATAATACCTTAACCTTCCATACTCGTGTCTTATGGTAAGTCTAGTAGTACCTATAGTTTGGCGCCTTATAATTTTGATATGAATCTTTTTGCTGTAAACACTCGAGTGTAGAGGGCTACTCTATATCATCTTTACTCTACCATTGATGTGTGTCGTGAAGTTTGGCATGTTATGTTGGAGGTGGTACGATAGGATGTGATCGCACACACAATACTGTATGTAATACCATACCCATACATATAACCCTATAATTATAATTTGCACCATATACCCATATAATTAGTACCATACCCATACAGTTAGTACCATAATGTTTAATGGATCATGAAACCCATCTGCTTCAATTGGGAAAATAGTAAATGGGTGGATTTTGACCCAACTCTAAATGCTTAGGATATTGATGCGAATACAGTTGAAATGGACCATAATATGATAGAGCTAAATGATCCTGGCCACACAAAATCATAGAAATACATACACAATAGTATACAGTAATGCAACTTAAACTAATACCAGGAATCTAGGATTTTTTCACCATGAGTGGATGAGGAGATGGTGGGTGGGTGAGGAAAAAGTGGGGTGTACGGGTGTGCATGTTAGCACAAATTTTCTCACGGCTCCTCTCTCCACGACCAGCATCATGGCTAAAGCTAAGACGACCCACACTATGGTCAAGCTCATCTCGGCGGCCAAGACAGGGTATGAGAAATGGTTCAAGATCCCTCGTCATACTCAGCGACTCAACTTGATCCTCTACGATCCCAGGGCCCAGAGACACTGTCTCTTTACCGAATCCAAGAAGAGAAAGGTGCCTGACTTGGTGGCCAAGGTCTACAATAGAAGCCATCGTTAGGCCATCCCCAGGAAGAGTCTCGCCAGAATTTTCAGTGTATATAGAAGGAATAAACGGATAAGAACTTACTCGGGGTAGTGTCCACGGGATTATTCATGGTCATGAAGAAACTCATTCATACACAGTGATACAGTGATATACAGTGATACAGTGATACAGTGATATACAGTGATATACAGTGATATACAGTGATACAGTGATACAGTGATATACAGTGATATACAGTGATATACAGTGATATACAGTGATACAGTGATATACAGTGATATAAAGCAATAATGCTTAATCTGTACGTGCTAGTGCATACCTTCTGTTACTTCTAGCGAGATTGAACACACCTCTCGAAAGTAGCATGTCTCTGGGTTCGTATTAATTTCAGCAAGGAATGCTCCTACAGTGAATTGGTTGGATTCTAAAGACGGTATTGTATGTGATACTTGAATTGGGAAATATAAGAGTATAATCAAGGTTTCAAGTCCTTCTATATCTGACCAATATCCAGTGTAAACCACCATTGTACTATGATGGCAAAGTACTATGGTAGCAAAATACTATGATGGCGAAATACTATAATAGCAAAATACTATGATGGCGAAATACTATGATGGCGAAATACTATGATGGCGAAATACTATGATGGCGAAATACTATGATGGCGAAATACTATGATGGCGAAATACTATAATGGCGAAATACTATGATAGCGAAATACTATAATAGCAAAATACTATGATAGCTATGTCACGGAGTAGCAATAGTGTATCGTGACTGTAGTGATACTCCAAAATAGTGGTACTATATACTAAACTAGAGCTGATACTATATAATGGTAATATCACTGTGTGTAAGTATATTGTAGATTGGGTGAGAAGAAATACTGTACATGGAAAGAGAAGAAATACTGGAAAGAGAAGAAATACTATAGATGGAGACAGAAAGGAAGACAGTACCATCTAGTAATGGACATACCAGTGAAAATGGTAACTGTAAGAACTCTATATCGGCTACCATAACCCAAAGATACTAAAGTTAGTCAGCTACAGTGCTTCAATGCTAGGGATATTGCATTGTACTGTATCTGGAAACTTATAGTGATCTAAGTAAGTATATTTACTGTGAGTGGTGGTGTACTATTTACATATATGACTGTGGTTACATGAGAGACTTGGTGGTCCACAAGTCGTCTAGGTCTAGAGTCTTGGCATCGCCAATGATGGTGAATGCCCTATTCTCTGCGTTCTCCAAGTACTTCTCGTTGACTTGTTGCAAATCATCGAGAGACACGTCCAAAAAGCGCTCCCTTCTCTCCTGCTTCATTTCATCGCTGATGCCTTCCAAGAAGTTGCCTAATCCTTGGCTGGAGATCTGGCTGGGCGCATCCACGCTCTGGAAAATGGCAATCTTGGCCTCCTGCAATGCCTTTTCGTCCCATTTACCGGCCATGAGCTTCTCTTGTCCTGCTTTCCAACTTTCTTCAAAAGCCTGTGCTGACTTTACTGCATTAGGATCTCTGTACGAATAATAGTTCAAGGTTCCACTGAGCCCATCGTAGTTGAGTCCTCCTCCATAAGCTCCGTTGGATTCTCGGATCACCGAGTGCAAGTGTCTAAAAGTCATCAATTGGGAAAGAACCTGGAGTGCTGCTCCATCTTTGCTTGCATATGGAGCACCAGTCTGGGCCAAAGATGCATACCCCACCTGGAAGGGTAAGTCCAAGACTGTTTTGGAAAATTCTTGGGCCTGGAAGGATTCCACAAATGCTTGGAGCTTATTCTTGCGTGCTTCTTCATTGGATGCCATTTTGGAGTCGAAAGTACCGATAAGTCTCTCGTTCTCCAGAATACTTGAAGCTTCTCCCACGATGCAGTAGTCAAAGCCTTTCGTGTGACCCTCAGAATAACCTCCCAAGATATGTGTTTTGATTTCCTGTAAAATAGGCAAGAGCTCCAGTGTAAGGTACTCTCTTCCCTTTTCCTCTAGCTTCTTGTTAATCTCCATGATCAACTGCACCTGTCCGATTCCTCCCATGGCATTGTTAATGTACTTGGTAGGTGTAAGCTGCAGACTTCCATAGGAATTTGCATAGGAATGACCACGGTCAGCCACGGCGTTGGTCTGGTTTTGTGCCAAGTTCTTGATCAAAGTATGGAGTTTCTCTATCACGCTTGCATCCTGGGCCGAAAACTTGGTGTGCACAAGAATATCATACCAGAGATCATAGATATGCAGAGCATTTTGGCTCAAGGCCATGCCTGAAACCACAAACTTGGCATGGGTCTTGCGGATGTCACGTGGATCGCTCTTGACATTGGTGGAAAACGAAATTCCTCCTGTTTGGCTCTGGATCTTGTTTTCAAGGCTGGTGATTGGCTCGTTTTCCGTACCGGCCAAATTGGTCAAGCACGTGCTAAACAATGGCATGTATTTGTAGAGGTTCTGGGGCAAGAAACCCAAATTTTTGGTGGCTGTGATGTACACCAAGTCATTGGTGGGAACCACTCTTTTCTGGATCTTTCCACCGCTTCCTGCAACCCTAGAAAAGCCAAGGTCGTAGAAATTGCCTTTCCGGGGGATATCGTCCATGGTCACCGTGGGCAACACCGATAAATCCTCTTCTTTTTGCTGTGACTCCAAAAGCTTCTGGCCCGCCTCGTAAAGGTCTTGCTTGGTGTCTGCAGATAAGCCCAGGACTCTTTTGTCCAAACCAGTCTTTTCGTTTAAGGCCAACTGTTCATTATAGTCCTTTTCGGGCACCATAGTGAACTTGAGCATCTTAGTTTCGGGGTTGAGAAGCGTATTTTTAAGCATATCTTCAAACATTCCGAGCCCTTTCTCCAGATACTCCTGCTTGAACCGGGTCAATACGTCCTGCACCTGGAGCGTGGTCACTGGGTCCTGACCGTTGACCCAAGTAGGTACAATGGAGTTCAACAAGCCCAAGCCTAGATCCGGTTTATGTTTCTTGAACCCAAGCTCCATCTGGTGGTAGATGGCCAAAATGCGGTCGTGGAAAACACTGGTTTCTCTCTTGGCCAATTCGGGCATCACCTTTTGGCGCACTATCTCATTGAATTTTTCAGCTAATTCATTCACCTTTCCAAAGGATAACTTATCGAGGCCGATGGTAAACGAGAGCAAGTGTGTGGTTGCATCCAAGCCACTGTTGGCGGAGAAATCCTCGGCATATCCTGTCTCTATCAATTCCTGGTAGAGAGGAGCATTGTGGCCATCGAAAAGAAGCGAGTTCAAGGCCTTCCATTTGAAGAGCTCGTACTGCTTATCCTCGGCAAGTGGGTCTCCCAAATACCACGTGAGCGACGACTTGTATTGTTCCTCAGCAGGGTTGGACACCATGGTGTCCACTGGCCCGGACACCTGTACATCAAAAAAGCGGTCATTTTTCTCGGCAAAAATGGGCATTTTGGACTCGTTCCGAGGTGTAGGCGCCTTGAACCCCGAAATCTGCTCGTTTAAAAGCTTAAGGTGGTCCTCCAATGGGAACGAGCCATAGGTGAAGGTTTTGGCATTGGCCGGAGAGTAATTCTGAGCATGGTATGCCACCAAATCCTCATATTTCAAGTTGGTGATTGCAGCAGGGTCTCCTCCTGAGTTGTTCAACGAAGGGTAAATGGCCTCCTGGAACTTGATCCAAAAGAGGTAGTTAGTATTGGAGTATTGACCCTTCATTTCGTTGTACACCACTCCTTTATACAGCAAAGGACTCAGAGGGTCAGTCAAATCGGCATTCTCCAATCTCCAGCCCTCCTGGGAAAAATCGTCCTTGGTCAAAAGCGGCTCAAAGACCGACGAAAGGTACACCTGCATAAGATTGTGGAAATCTTGCTTATTGGTGGTGGCAAACGGGTAATAAGTATAGTCATGGCCGGTCATGGCGTTCATGAAGTTGCTCAAAGATCGGTTAAGCATTTTGAAAAACGGGTCCCGGACTGGGTACTTCTTGGACCCACAGAGCGACATGTGCTCCAAGATATGGGGCACACCCGAATGGTCCGGTGGGTTTGTTTTTAGAGCCACGGAAAAAACGTTGTTGGTATCATGGGGCGACTCAAGATGTAAATGGTGCAGGCCCGACTCACGGTGCTTGAGGCGGATGGCGGTGGTGGAAAACTCGGGCACCGCCTGCACCTGTTCGACCACATAACCGTGGATATGGTTGCCCACGGAGTAGGAGAGGCTTCTTAGCAGCCTGTAGTTAGGTCTAAAGCGAAGCATGGGGTATTATATGCTGAGCACTGTATTGTGTAGTGGATGTGATGTAGGCTGACTAATGTAGTTGGAAGTGGGTATTGGTGGAGTTGAAGTTGGAGTGTATGGACATCAAGTGATGCGCACGCGCGGGCTCGTAACGGTGGGTGCAAAACGATTGTTTCCACTTCACCATCCACTCTCATATGTATAATATAGTGGTATAGTGGTATAGTGGTGTAGTGGTATAGTGGTATAGTGGTGTAGTGTTATAGTGGTGTAGTGGTATAGTGTTATAGTGGTATAGTGGTATAGTGGTGTAGTGGTGTATGAAAAATGTACACTGCTTATATCGCACTCTAGACTCGACTACTATACTAGTGTACACCACTCTATGGTTCTACTCCACTACTCCACTCTAGTGTACAATTCTTCCTGCAGATCTACTATCCCACTAATCTTATATCATCTCTCATTCTACTACTTTACTGGTCTTTTAGTCTCTTGTTTCTCTTGTATACACTACTCTGGTGTCTACTCTACTATTTTAGTGTCTCTATCTCTTGTGTCTCTGTATGTCTAAATGGTCTATTACTCTCCTTATCTCCTAGTCTACTGATCTAGTCTAGTCTGTTGTCTCGTTTGTGTACTACACTGTCATCTCTCTTGTATATTCTACTGGTTTACTATTTTACACACCATTCTACCAATTTACCAGTCTACTGGTCCACTGGTCCACTGGTCCACTGGTCTACTGGTCCACTGTTCCACTGGTCCACTGGTCCACTGGTCCACTGGTCCACTGGTCTACTGGTCTACTGGTCTACTGGTCTACTGGTCTACTGGTCCACTGGTCTACTGGTCCACTGGTCCACTATTCTACACTGGTCTTGAGGCTTTAATCTCTGGCCTACTCTGATATAGTCTACTATGATAGAGTCTACTATGATATCTACTTTAGTATCGGCTCGTGTCTTCTCCAGTATCTACTCCAGTAGCCTCTGTACTATACTCTACTCTTTTCTGCTCTTCTCTGCTTCACGGAATTTATCAATAATGTAGCTTTGAAACACCATGATTTACACCAGTCTCTAAACGAGGGCTTGTGGGTGGACAAAGATGGCTCACTTATGGATACGTACTAAGCCTTAGCTGAGACTTGATACCGTGTAGAAGAGCAGTACATACTGGTGTAATCTCCTACTAGTCTATTGTCCCACTATTGTCTCGTCTCTGGTTGACTCCTTCATGGGTCTCTTCTAGTATCGACCATCTTACGTCTTGGGAAAACTACACCAATCTTAGAACATTACCAGCACCAATACAATGACCCAGTGCTTTTGTGCATGTAACTGAATGTAATCTGTAGCAGGTACCTGGAAGGATTTTGTTATGGGTATGGTGGTTTGGAAGTAGATATTAGATTATTGTTGTTACTTCAGGTACTCTGTTAACTATGTTCATTTGCCAATGGTTCGCCAGGGGGAGGAACCGGGCTACTTAAGTAGTTGATAACGGCGCCACCTAGTTAACTGGTTATTGCTATGTGCAGGTGAAATCCTCTTCACATTCCTTCCTGGTCCCTTACACAATGATGGTAGGGGAGTGACACAATGGAATGGCCATTGTTAGGATTGTACAGTATAGGCTCAAAATGCTGAAATAGGTAGAGCACTACCGAAGGTGGATCAAACACTATACTACTCTGTAGCATGCTACTTTATACTTTAATCCTAGTAGTCTGAATACTCCCAGTTCTCTGCTCCGCTCTATACTATACTATATAGTACTTGGTATTTACTACTGACTGCTGACCCTGAATAACCTGTTACTACTTACTACTTACTACTCGGTAACTGTCTACTTACTACTCGGTAACTGTCTACTTACTACTCGGTAACTGTCTACTTACTACTCAGTACTAACTGTCTACTTACTACTCAGTACTAACTGTCTACTTACTGACTAACTAATAACTACTTACTACTTACTACTCAGTACTAACTGTCTACTTACTGACTAACTAATAACTGCTGACTACTGACTACTGACTACTGACTACTGACTACTGACTATGTTAGAATTATTATGCGACCTGGGCGTGAATCTGTATTCGCAAAGGGTTTAAGCTTCTAACGGCTTGTCAATGTGGTGGATCGTTTCCAGGAACGATGCCTAAAAGGTTATCTAAGATATTTGAATATGTTCTGACGGCTACTGCTAATAGCAGGAACTCACCCGTTCAGTTAGTGTAAGTGATGATTGTTTTATCAAGCGTTTAATATAGCGTATCTCTTCAAGTCGTATAAATGTCTTAAGCAATGGAGTTCTTGTCTTTCAAAAACGGAGCTCCTCTGTTGGCCGTTAAACGTCCAGTTGTCGGGCAACTTTTCGGCCAACTGCGCTCACGTGCTTGCTATGTGGTTTTGCTTACTTTCTTAATCTGCTTGCTTTCTTATCCTTACCGGATAGCATTATACTTCTTGCATACTGTCGTGGCTGTAGCCTTCTTGCATACTGTCGTGGCTGTGGCCTTCTTGCATACTGTTGATGTTGATTAAATCTTAGACATGCCTGTCTGTTCGTCCGGATGTCCTGTATCGAGATTCGGTAAATCTCAAGTCTAACAGACTACTTATTACACTGGTATATGTCATTTTTTTATAAAGTGTGTTTGCCTAATCTTGTATTCGTTGATGGTTCCTCAAAGAGAGGAACCGAAGTGGCTTATAAAACTTTGAGAGAAATGTGGTGCCGAAAAACTCTCCACTAGAACAACGGTAAGGATTGTTCAAGAATATTCGAATGGACCATCATAGTACTTCATACAAAGATGGCCGATGGCCTTGATACGGCGTTTGTAATGGCCCTTGTAAAAATCAGACTGAGAGGCTTCATAATACCTCCATAAGCAGGGTCCTGCCTATGATGGATCTGACAGTATAGTCGCAATCTATACTAACTTTCTGTATATTTTGCTACAGTGTAGAGTGCTGTTTCATACTTGTCTATTGTGAATATCAGTTTGTATGTTTTGTGACGCTTAGAATGGCCATTGAAATTAGACATCGTAGGCTCAAATACCTTAATATGTAGAGCACCACCTATGATGGATCTAACAGTAGATGTGGCAATAGACTTATTGTAGCTTCTTCGAGGTCTAGTATTAAGTACATGACGATATATTAACAGGATGCTTTGAGATATTGATGATAATAGGAACATTAGAGATGAGGAAACCTTGATATGGCTTACTTGAAGTAAAATGAGACTACCTTAGTGATCCCACTCTAATATAGATATAGTTAGTGTCAGTAGTAGGTAGTCAGTAGTCAGTAGTCAGTGTCAGTAAGTAGTTTCTAGTTACTAGTTACTAGTTACTAGTCAGTGTCAGTAGTAGGTAGTCAGTGTCAGTGTCAGTGTCAGTGTCAGTATCAGTGTCAGTGTCAGTATCAGTAGTTAGTAGTCAGTGTCAGTAAGTAGTTTCTAGTTAATAGTTACTAGTTACTAGTCAGTGTCAGTAGTAGGTAGTCAGTAGTCAGTAGTCAGTGTCAGTAAGTAGCTTCTAGTTAATAGTTACTAGTTACTATTTAGTCTATTGGTGGAGTGGGGAAGTGGTGAAGTATAGTACAGTAGAGTTAGTGCTATAATACAGTAGATTAGTAGTATAATATAAGGTTGATGATTATTTTTTTTCAAAAAAATTAAACTCATTCAATCATTCAAAGTTTTAGTATTTTTATGGCCTCATCAAGATTACATTTTAGGAAAGTGTCTGAAGTGTTAGAAGTGTCAGTCTCAGTCGCAGTCTCAGTCGCAGTCTCAGTCGCAGTCGCAGTCGCAGTCTCAGTCGTCTCCTGTTGAATTTTGTCATCTACTAACGCATAAACTGGAACGATTTCCTTTTAAGCTATACTCAACTCAACTTCGTCTCTTATTCTATGTGTAGTGCCGTTTCAGACACTTCGTTTGACTTTGAAACCAGGTTTGTTTATCGATAAACCTGCTCCACCTTTCAATCTTCAGTTTTGGCGGCATAATTTCCACGTCTATCACTTGCAATGGTTGAGTGAGTCTTGTCCAACTGTCTTCATAGTAGCGCACACCTAACTGTCTTGCGCCGTCACAGGAGGGAAATACCTTCAGTCAAGCGATCTAGTTTCTTCTCACTGTGTTTAGGTAGTGTTTAGGTTCTTGGTCACTTCTAACCTGGACCAGTCTTCTTGGACTCATCCATGATAGCGCTAGCTCGTTCCCATTTCTTAGGATTCAAATCCTTTCTAGGAACATTGATGCGTCTGGTTCTCAAAGCATTCAAATTTGCTTCTCTGTCGTGTCCTTGCTTTAACAATGTGCAAGACCATGCAATCCATCTCGTTAGCCTTGAACTCACCAATTCTGAATTTTAACTGCAAAACTCGGTATTAATGTTCAGTGATGTAAACATAAAGTATCCACTTGTTTTTTTTGTTTTTTTTTTGATCTAATCTGTTGCGTCCAAAAATTTCTCCTGATACACACAAGCAATAGTGAAGGTCACACGACTGAAGTGAGTCTTCATTTTTCTCAGGTGAATCTTCGGGAGACTTATAGCTAAAAAAACCAGGATCCATAGAAGATTCGTTATCTCTGAGGTAAGGCAAGACGAAGACCTCCACCTTGAAGGAATAATTAGCATGCTTGGATTCATCCACGTACGAGATCCCGCGAGCTGGGCCACCCATTAAGTTTCGTCTTCCTGACTAGCTTGAGCGCATGCCAGCTTGCGTATTTTGCAACAACTTAACAATCTCCTTTTCGACTGCCATAAGATAAGTAGAAGTTTTCACTGTATATCAATTGGATACAACTGACGGTTTGTCATCCAATCCTTGGTGCGCTGTCTGTGAACCATTGAGGTTTGCCCGACTTTCTCAAGTCTATCAATTTCCTTAAAGAACTTCTATGACTCCTGTCTAAGAATAGGAGGTCTCTCTTGGCATTAAGCCTCACAGCGTTTTCTCATTTGGAAGAGTAATCTTTCGCAATCGACTATTCTTTGTAAAGAAGGACATAAGGTAAAGAAGTTCAGTCACACATTTGAAATGCCAAGTTCTAAAATCCTGACCCCGTTGAGTCGCTAGTATTCAGCAATGCACACTTTGCATTTTCTTTGCAAGATCATCTTTGGGTCTTCAACGTATACCCAACCGTATCAAACTGCTCTCTGATCTTCTCCAAAGCTTACACAAGGTCCGCTTCGAAGATTGGAGCTTTCTCATTATGGTCAAGATGATAGGAATGTTCCAATTTCGAGATAAGCGATTCAGGTCTCAGTCTCAGTTTCAGTCTCAGTCTCAGTCTCAGTCTCAGTCTCAGTCTCAGTCTCAGTCTCAGTCTCAGTGTCTGAAGTCCTGAAGTGTAGTCAGCATTAGTGGGGGAGGTTCTGATGCATTGGTTCTTAAAAACTTTTGGTGGTCTCCAAAGTAGATATTATTGACAGTAGAAAAATCCCTTTGTATTTACGAGTACCATATTATGGTTACCCACAATTGGAGAGACTCAGGTTTAGTACTGACACCACGAGACCTGAGTTTATACTGGTATATAAGTTTTCCTTTAGTTCTATTTTCTATACACCAGTACACCTAATTATTTTAATTAAAATATTACGTATGCAATATAATGATGTCTAGATTATTATTCTTGTTGTGGAATCTGACTTCATAAAGCATTCATATGTGACTGCATATAACTATACTCTCCATACTAACACTCCATACCAGCACTCCATACCAGCACTCCATACTAACACTCCATATATAATACATTGACTCCAGAAACCTTAAACCTACAATCTCCCGAAAACACTTTAATTACCCTAGACGTTAGTGGAATCGGCAACACAGAGGATGTTTCAGGGCTTGCGCCCTAATCTCAACTGTCTACACGTGACACAGAATAATACGCGCACCTGCACATAGTATCCAGCCTTTCACCCTACCGGGCCCTCAGGGCGCATTCTGAGCACCGCACGTCCGCACTGCGAAAAATTTTGATGAAAAACCATTTCATCCTTTCATTCTCTACACCTTAGACTTCATTCAAAATGGCTGCACAAGACGTTGTTACCCGTGAATACACCATTAACTTGCACAAGAGAGTATGTTATACGCATAAACGTGATCCAAGATACAGACAACAATAGAAGACAAGACAGAAAAGACAGACACTATAAGATATAGACTACACAGACCAGAGAGATTGTTAGACAGAGACAGAATATCCAAGACTACATGACTATATCCCAACACAATGATACCTACAAAAGTGGGCCAGACTTCCATAATCCTAATTGTCCATAGATGCATATGTTGATTCCATAATTTGCTCCCCGACCTAGTCAATTCATTACTATATCCATAAATGGGTACATTCATCCATCGTCCATATCCCTCCATAGTCATCAGTCATTCATCAGTCAGAGTCATCAGTCAGTCATTACATGGCCTCATACTCTATGTTTCTTTCTCTTCTACTCTTTCATCTTATTGTCTGTTATTCTATTCAGTATACTAACCTACAGTTGTACGGTGTCAACTTCAAGAAGAGAGCCCCAAAGGCCGTCAAGGAGATCAGAAAGTTCGCCTCCAGACACATGGGTACCACTGACATCAGATTGGACCCTAAGTTGAACACCCAATTGTGGTCCAGAGGTATCCAGGGAGTCCAGACCAGAATGAGATTGAGAATCTCCAGAAAGAGAAACGACGAGGAGGATGCCAAGGAGGCTATGTTCGCCTACGTCGAGCCCGTCATTGTTCCTTCCACCAAGGGTTTGCAAACCGTTGTTGTCGAGGACGAGGAATAATTCTGTATATCATCATAATACAAAAACTCTGTGTCCACCCGTAGTGTCAAGTAATGTTTATGATTGACTCAGTCCACTACAGCTGACTGAATATAAGCATATCAAGAGTTTTACGGTCTAGGGTCATACCATAGAATCATATTTCTGCATACATTAGATGTATCTAGGGTATATCAAGAGTCTAGTATACCTAGTGAAGTATTGTCTACTCATAGTCATACATACTCTTCTTACACTATAAGTACTGACTCTAGTTGCAGATGCTAGTAAAAGAATTGTGGGTATTAATGAGTAATGAGTAATGAGTACTTTGATGGAGGTTAGTAGTTAAGAACTGGTATGTGAGTACCTTTAGGAGACGAGTAAATAGTGTATTGTGTGTATTGTGTGTGTATTGTGTGTATTGTGTGTGTATTGCGAGTGTTAAGCGTAGTGAGTGAGAGACCACTTCCTAGTGGTAGTGACTTAAGTACCAACTACTACATACTGTAATACCCCAGTAATTACTAGACCCTTTATTCTCGAAGGACCTTCATAATCCAGAGTATGTCATACATTTTCACACGCTTATATGTTCACCACACCAGACACCATACTACTCTAGACTACTCTAGGCTATGGTTTACTGCAGTACTTTGAACTACATTCCCCTCCACAGAATGTACTCTGGAGCACAGTGCTTTTACCAATACTAATTTTAGAGGTGCTCGCGCCTAGTACGATTTCTTGGAATCGTAGCATAACTCTTGGTTCCTAACATAGTAGTACAGTGTATCAGTATAGTACAATAGGTACAGTGTAGTACAGTGTAATACCACCAACTGTATCACTCTAAAAGGACCTGATCAGTCACTCACTCACTCACTCACTCACATTTATGCTCACACTCATACCTATACAATTCTACGTCTACTCGCACCTTTTACACAGACACATTTATATGCTCATACATTCAGTTATATACGCACCCATATACTCTCTCACACACTTATGCTCACACACTTACAGTGTCTTTCAAAACTATTCAAACCAGCGCGACAGAATGGTTCAAACCAGTGCGGCAAAACGATTCAAACCACACTAGCAAAATTAAACAAACCAATAGACATAACCCCTAACAAGTTGTTGTATACAGGATAGCAAGGAAACCAGTTAGGTTCCGTCAGTTTTGACCCTTGATTTGTACTGCAAGACTTCCAAATGTAGTACCATATCAGGTACCAGATTTAAGATTTCACAATATTGAATTCTAATAAAAGTTGGTGTGAAACATTACGCCATTTGGTTTGAAAGACTGTGAGACTGTGCGAAAGGGTACGAAACTTTTTGCTAGTGTGGTTTGAATCGTTTTGCCGTGGTGGTTTGAATAGTTTTGAAAAACACTTATGCTCACACACCTACACACACTTTACTCACTGATACTCCACATTTATGCTTACGCATTTTTACTCGCACACGCTTATGCTCACACACTGATACAATGTTTTTCAAAATTATTCGAACCAGCACGACAACACTATTCAAACCAGCGTGACAAAATGTTTCAAACCAGCGCGACAAAATGTTTCAAACCAGCGCGACAAAATGTTTCGAACCAAGAAGAGAATGGTTCAAACCAAATGGTGTAGTGTTTCACACCCACTTTTATTAAAATTCCATATTCTGAAATCTGAAATCTGGACGATTGCCTCTTATATACTACATTTGGGAGTCTTGCAGTACCAATCAAGGGTGAAAAACGGACGGAACTGAACTGGTTTCCTTGGTGTCCTGTATACAACGACCTGTCCATTTGGTTTGAAAGACTGTGCGAAGGGGTACGAACCATTTTGTCGCTTTAGTTTGAACCATTTTGTCGCACTGGTTTGAATCATCGCGCTAGTTTGCATAGTTTTGAAAACACTGTACTCCACATTTATCATCTATACTCGCACACTATACGATTTTTAGACTCATAATTCAACACATATCCTGTACTGATACACCATATAAACTCTGGATTAAATCACTAAACAACCTTGACCTTGACTACATATCTTGACTAATAGACAAGTAGTAAACAGTTGGTACAGAATAGTCATAGTGGATTGTATGATAGACATACTTTTAGTAGGCATACTTTTAGTAGACGTACTTTTAGTAGACATACTTTTAGTAGACATACTTTTAGTAGACATACTTTTAGTAGACATACTTTTAGTAGACATATTTTGAAAGACATATTTTAAAACACATATTTTAGTAGACATACTTTTAGTAAACTTAACAGTCAGTAAATTATTTGTCAACTTAAGAGTAAGTGGTAAAGTAGAGAGTAAATTGTTACACTACTAGTGAATGTTAAATTGTCGTACTCTAGTATACAAATAGTCGTGTCTTGGTGACTCGGTGAATGATGAACTATTAATTTGGTCCTGTATGTATAAATTCCAGTACTGCTAGACCCTAAGACCGCCAGACAACCAGTACTAAGGGGATGCAAGCTCTGACCAAGGTTGTAATGGGTAATGGCCTGTATGTAGTGTACTGGTCTAGCTTCATAGATACAGGAGTACAACAACATTACAAGAAGGATATAGATTATATTGATACTTATAAAATCATCTAGATCACTCGGTATATATATGTTACTATAGATTTCCTCTATGCTTTATATTGTAGTCCAGCTGCTCATGCCAGTTAGTAGTGATCAATGCGCATCTCTACACCCATGAGAAGTTCACACTATTTTCATTAAAAAAAAATACGTTCTAGAGCCGTTTCATAGCTTTCAATTGATTTAGCTATCATATTTTTTTTTTTTGGTTTCCCATATATTTTTTCTGATTTACTTATTGTCACCTGTTCATCCTCGAAGTGTACACTAGTGAAGGGTGTGTGTTGTATGCAGTCGTGGGGAATGTGTAGTGTAGTGTGGTGTAGTGTGTAGTACAAAGCTAGCATTATAGTCTAGTAAGTTTCTGTTTTATATTTCAGTGTGGTGTAGAAGTATATCTGAGTTAACATTCATATGTAATGTTGTTTGGGAATGCATCTGTAGGACAATGTGTGGATATATCTAGTGGTGTAGTGTATACAGTAGCATTGGGTCATAGAACCGGAATACACCAGATTCTTATCAATAAACAAAATTATATAAATATTCACACGTGATTTATTTGTCTATCTATGGAAAACTGCTCTTACGAGTGTTATGTATTTTTAGGCTCAAATCTAAGTATACCTTTCATACAATGGGACGTATTGCCGCGAAAAATACACAATATAGTAGTAAGGAAAATTCGCAGCAATTGATCGCAGTATATGTTCCAGTATTCGAACAAGAGTATGGTAATGAGTGAATAGTGTATTGAATAGTGTATTGAATAGTGTATTGAATAGTGTATTGAATAGTGTATTGAATAGTGTATTGAATAGTGTATTGAACAGTAAATTGAATAGTGTATTGAACAGTAAATTGAACAGTATAGTGAACAGTAAATTGAATAGTGTATTGAACAGTGTATTGAATAGTATAGTGAATGTTTTAATGTCGACAAAGCAGATCCAGAAGCAGGAGACCATCCGTATCCAAAAGGAGAAGCAAAAGAAGAAGGCCAAGACGCCTCGCGACAAGTTTGTACGGGCTGAACACTTGGCTATGAAAAGCTTAGGAGCCCAGAATGATCAAAAGCGTTTGAATAATATCTTGAAGCACGAGCAGCAGAAGGAGATTTCCTCCAAGAAGGATTTTGAGCCCAGACTCGTGTTTGTCATGAGAGTGGAGACCCAGAATAAAGCCTTGAACATACCTCGCTTAGTGGAGAACGTACTTGAGGCCTTGGGACTCACTGAGGTCAACATGGGAGTCGTTTTCAAGTTAATCAGCACCGTGGAGCCAGCCCTGAGGCTTGTATGTGCCTGTAGAATTACTGCACACACTAAAGTATCAGGTGTTGCATATGAAGTGTAACATCGTAAGTACATCCAAATTATATAGGATTATGAGTTATCCTTATATACGCCGCTCCGGCTCCTCTCTTTGAGGAACCATCAACGAACATAGTTTTAGTTAGGCGTAAATGTATCAAAGAACATAACAAAATGGTACTAAGTGTACAACATGTACGAGTCCAAGACTGGTTTAAGTATGAGAATCTCGAAGCAAGGTTCCCAAATTAATTCTATACATGCGTATGTTGAAGTAAAGCTTGTTAGATAAACATACGGAGCCGTCAATGGTTGCCACAAGTATATCACCAGAGCTCTACATAGAGTGCATAAAATCTATCATAATCTCTGTATCACTATAGACAAGTGCGATGCACTGCCTGACTATTTAGCTTACTCTATCTTTTCTCTAGACTCTCTAGACTCTCTAGACTACACTCTGTACACAGCCTTCTTTTGATTCTGTAACATTGTGATTTCAGACATGGTCAATTTGTTCTGCCCATAGTACGACTTCAAGGTGTCAATGCAGGGCTCAAGCTCTGTTTGGAGCTGTTGTTTCCTTAGGAAAATGAGAGGATCTTTCTGTCAAGTTTTGCCTCATGGTTACCAAACCCTCCCTTTTGATTTCCAACGAGACTGGGCTGGAATGGACTAAAACATGGCTTAACTTTTGGCTCAACACTTAAATTCAATATAGGTATACAGATACGGATACTACAGATACGGATACTACAGATACAGGATAAGAGTAGATAATACAGACCATAGAGCATAGACCAGAGCATAGACTAGAGCATAGACTAGAGTGTAGACTAGAGTGTAGACTAGAGAATAGACTAGAGCATAGACTAGAGCATAGACTAGAGCATAGACTAGAGAATAGACTAGAGAATAGAATAGAGCATAGAATAGAGCATAGAATAGAGCATAGAATAGAGCATAGAATAGAGCATAGAATAGAGAGTAGACCAGAGAATAGACCAGAGAGTAGACCAGAGAATAGACTAGAGTGTAGAAAAGGGATGTGGTAGGTACAGATACTAGACAGAAAACCAACCAAGAACCCACCATCAGGCTCTACAGTGATATTAATCCAAGCAAACCCCTTTTGAAGATCATGAAATCTATTAGGAACCATAAAATAAATGTAAAGTACAAATAAACCTCTTACCTAAAGTATCACGCGAATCAGCCACACGTAGACATTTGCTAGATCAGTATCAGATATATTGTGAGAGTTTCTTGTGTAAATTTGAGGTACTGAGCTATCTTTATTCGTCGATGGTTCCTTAAAAGGAGGATTTCGAGCTGCTTATAACTTTCGGGATGTAACAGCTCTAGCATACACATTAACAATAGGTGGTTGTTCTTGGTCGTCGAACCAATCGATACTGTCAAAAGGTATGTGACAATATTGTACTGGTTATTGGTGGGACAGACGGCGTAGGCTTCTTATACCTGATTTTAGAGTCCTATCTATAGTGGATCTACAAATCTGTATTTTTGTAGTATTTTTAGTAATCTAGATCTACCTTGTCCTAGCATTTAGTAGTAATGACAGTTCATGTAACATTTATAATATTGTTACAAAGAACCTAGGTATCAATAGAATGTGTCTGTATTGAGGTTGACACTTGAAGAGAGAAACTTTACAGTCTTCACCGGTTGAGTATTTTGGGTCTCGTCATTCGGAACCTCCCCAAGTAAACCCTACACATTCTAGCTTTACTGGAAAATGTACGAGAGATTGGCTAAGCATCTTGAAAAATTGCCCAAGTACACCGAATTGAATGACAACTTGAATAGAGCCATTGAAACAATGCTGAAGACAATAAGACCCTGTGTGGCCGAAGCAGTCAAGTATTTATGGGCCTTGGATTTGGAAAAGAATCCCACACCCAAAATATTGTTTGGCTTTGGTTTGGGTGTAAGGAGTATTTTGGGTCTCGTCATTCGGATGATATTGTTTGGGGTTTCTAAGCTCTTGTCATCTGAGTGAAGTTGAGTCACTTCGGCCACATCTGATTCGAAAGTACTTATGAAGACCTACACAGTTCAGGGTATTATAGTAGTTGTGGACTTCTACTGGTTGACTACTTCTACTGGTTGACTACTTCTACTGGTTGACTACTTCTACTGGTTGACTACTTCTACTGGTTGACTACTTATATCGACCAACTACTTATATCGACTAACTACTTATACTGGTTGACTACGCATTCTGAATGAAAATTCCCAGCTAGATACTCATTAATTGAACCTCTAAACTTTTAGCATATTCTTGCAGTAGGCACTCTAGACAATTTTCTGCTTTAAAGACGAACGAGAGAGGGTTTGGAAAAAGGGGAAAGATGGTATTTGACTGGTGAGTGTTGGTTTTTTTTATTCTGTTTCTTTAAATTCCGACAATGCTCATGAGTCATATATGGGTGGAACTCGGAAATGGCAGACTGACTAGAATGGGTGCAAAACCTGTATACTACGGGTTCTCCACTTGCTGGTACTAATTTGAAATACTGTGCTGTGACCAGTAGACAATGAATCATTAAGAGCTTTCAAGAGCTGTCACCAAAAATTGTCTCGAAGGATATGCTATGAATTTCCGGTGGAAGGAGGTACAGATTGATCACACGCATACAAGGACAGGCACAAAGGCACAGGGCTCGCAACCAGAAGATTGTCTTGACCAAACAGCTCCAATGGCTCCATCCAGCTGCTGCTGCTACAACCTTTGAGAGTAAGCTTTGGAGATCTTTAATGACCAGTGGACTTGAACTCACGAAGCAGTGTATTTGGGTCTTTTGGACCGGCTTGTATGCAGTACACAAATGTAGATTCTTTAACTCCAGCTCAGCTAGGAATGCTGGGGAATCAGGTGGCCCATAGAGTAACCATGGTTTAAGGTCCAGACACCTCTTTTGACTATAAGATACGGATCTCATTGTTCCATCAAGATAAGTGAACACTTGAGCTGAGGTGTTTACTTCAGACATAGGCGGAGCCTCAATGTCAGTACAAGGAGTTCTGGTGGGTCTGTCAGTACAAGGAGATCTAGTGGGTCTGGATCTGGGAGGCATCTTGGTATGTCTCCCTAGGGAGAGATATTCGATTAGTTAACTCATGAGAGGTGTCGCGAAGGCCTCATTATATATATGGGAGTCGGCCTTCACTGACCCTTGCCTGACAACCAAGCGCGGGGAAACTAGTAGAGACGTGCCCTGCAAGCCTAGAGCGCCGTGCGCGCTGTGCTATTTTCCAACAAAACATTCCTCATATGTGATCAGTGTTGAACGTTAGCATATACCAATTGGTATACAGGAACCGTTATATAGTTGGACTGCAATAACTCTCTCAAATCAGCGACTTGGGTAATCAGTTCTGTCATCTGTCTTGTAACTCTATTGCTATGTAAAGTAGTGAGTTCGTGATGTCTGTTTCACAATTTATACCGCTCAATACTGAGCAGAATCCTTGCTTTATATAATTATTCCTGGGGCCTCCCAAACGATCTCTCTCCTTCGTCAAACGCCCTCATCTATATTGTGTTCTCCAAAACAATGCTCAGAGTTAGACGGAGCTAGACGGAGCTAGACGGAGCTAGAAGGAGCTAGAAGGAGCTAGACGGGAGCCCATAGAGCCCTAGCTCTACCTTTGTCTCTTCTTCAACAATACCCAACATTGTTTCATCTGGATAGCATGGCATGAGCATGCAGTACCCGCACATGTACTGGTCTCAAGTTCATCAGTCACATGTTGCGTGTTCCAACAATCAGTACAAACTTATAACCATTAGATATTTTTCATAGTCTGTCTGGTCTAAAGTATTGATTTCAACCCAAAGTTTACATTAAGAAAATTTAGTAAAAAAATAGTCCGTCATATGCAGTAATAGTTACCAAGCAGATCACCTAATTTTCTGAAGTAATCAGTAGTTACCAAGCAGATTACTAGATTAAACATTCTTTCTGGAGTAATTAGTATTTAGTAGAGTATTGGTCACTAAAATGTTTTGTTACTAGAATAAATTATTTACTATAGTACGTAGTTACCGTTTATAGTGGCCAATGTTAGATCCACCATAAGCAGGACCCTGCCTATGGAGGTAGTATGAAGCCTCTCAGTCTGATTTTTACAAGGGCCATTGCAAACGCCGTGTCAAGGCCATCGGCCATCTTTGTATGAAGTACTATGATGGTCCATTCGAATATTCTTGAACAATCCTTACCGTTGTTCTGGTGGAGAGGTTTTCGATGTCACGTCTCTCTCAAAGTTATTTAAGCCACTCCGGTTCCTCTCTTTGAGGAACCATCAACGAATACAAGATTAGGCAAACAAAAACATAACAGCCAACTGGTTATAACCTTGAACATATTCCTTACGTCTTAAGGTTTATCATGGTACGTTTTGAACCTAGAAGAGTGCAAGAAAATTCCAGTTAGTCCAAGGGAATGTGTGCTTTATTATGACATTACCAAGAAGAATGTGAACTACGAGTTCATGGTTTCTCAATACAAGAAAAAGGCTTCAAAAAGAACGCCCACCAGAAGAAAAATGCTAGGGATGTTCAAGTTGATAGAAATCTGGAAATCAATTAGACGGTATTGAGAAATGGTGAATAGATGCTGAAAAGTCGTTGGCTGAAGATTCTTTGGCTGAAGATTTGTTGGCTGAAGATTCGTTGGCTGAAGATCCTTTGACTGAAGATCCTTTGGCTGAAGATCCTTTGACTACCGAGTGTAAAGAAGAACATTGGACAGCGAGGACTCGGCCGTTGAGCCGACCCCAAAGACCCCAAAGCAGGGCCGCTTCGACGTGTTTCATCATAACAAATCTACAGCAACTGAAGCTACTGTTGTCCAAAAACCAGGTGGTGAACCAAGTACCTAGTCGCATACAGAAACTGTGAAGTACCTAGCTTGACAGATAACAATTCGAGTGCTTCTAGTGCGAGACAGTTTTTAGAATTCCCTATCAAAGCGGAAGACCCAAAGGACGATGAAGCTGCCGAGGAAGGCAAAAAAACCAAACAGTACAGTATACAAACCACTCACTCTTCTATAAACTGGGTGTAAGCAATAGGTTCAAGATATAGACTTTGCCAGGAACCGGGCACGGCTCATAACCGGTAAAGTTACCCATTCCTACCATAGTCAATATCCTCCTTCCTCAGTGAATATCCTCCTTCCTCAGTGAATATCCTCCTTCCTCAGTCCATATCCTCCTAGTAGAGTCAATATCCTCCTAGTAGAGTCATATCTTCCTACCATATTCAATATCATAGTGGGCAATTTTAATAGTAAAAAAGAGCAGATCTTACTAATCAGCTCTTTGGCAGTTTTTGAATTCCTGGATAAAGTACTCGATGTGAGAGCAGTCGGAGGCCAAGTGCAAGAGCTCTAAGCGGAGGAGGTGGTTAATGAGACTGGGATCTGCGTCAAAAGACCGTTCATTGTTGGCAAGTGTAAGTGACTTGTGGTAGAACTGGATACCGACTCCGGATTTCTCGGTGGTCAATATATATCTGATCTGGCGATGATGCGACTGGTGGTTGGCCAAACGATTGGCAATCAGTATCACAGAAAGGTAAGATACTAAACGTCCCATCGACTCATGGGGATTCGTGTTGCTAGAGTGTGATACAAGAATCAAGCTTTCTTTGTACACAACGAAACACTGGCTGAACAACTCAGGTGCAATATTGTCTTGGCGCACTTGGCCTGCAACTGATGCTAGGTTCAAGTATAACTTCAACACCAACTCAGCATTGTACTGACGATGGTGTTGGTAAAGCTCATCTATGACAAGGGCAATATTCTTGAAATTGTTGCTGATCATCAAATCAGCGTGGCTGGTTTCTGGGTTCAGCTTATTACTCAATTTCTTGAAGCCCGCAATTCTCAAGAGATTGGTCATCTTTGTCACTAGAGTGGAGTAAGTGTAGATGATATTTTCCGGAGTTTTGTTCAGAAACTTCTTCCTGACATACACTCAATTCGACAAGCACTTGAACTCATCTTCATGTGTAATGAAGTGGAGCGATTTAGCAACCAATTCCTGAGTAGCAAGAAACTCGGCCGTAATAAACTTTTCCTCGCTGATTTTGATGGTGTCTTGTCTTTCGATGTGCTCAAGGCAGTATTGGAGTCATGTCCTGTCTCTGGAGTGACATTACGGTAACAATATATTCAGTCAGTATACTCGTTCTTTGCTCAAAGAGAACTTGTGCTACACTATAAACCATAAACCAAAACCATCAGCATAGCCCATCAAAGTAGATCCAAAAAAACACATGAAAAAAATTAGTATAAATGGAACACCAGCATGGAATAAGAAACTTATACTTGGTGCAATGAATACACATATTATAGTGAGTGCCTGACATCAGTACATCCGACGTTACATTAAGGTCTGAACATCTTCGAATCATTAGACAAAGTGATTTACATCCTTTGTAACAGGTTATGATACTGAGCGAAAGACCACATTGGATGGGAAGAAAATAGACTTGAAAAAGAGATAAGACTGTTAGGTGTACTGGCTCTCTGAGAAGTCTCTCCATCACATTATGATTACTGTGTGAATCCCATAAGTAATAGGGTAATTATGGTGGTCATAGTGAAATGAACCTATAGTAGTTTTGGTAGCAGTAGAGCCATAATAGAAATAGAGCCATATCAACCATAGTGATTGGCATGACGTGATAGTCATAGAGAGTAGCCATATAGTAGCCATAGAAAAGCCATAGAAAAGCCATAGAATACCCATAGAAAAGCCATAGAATACCCATAGAAAAGCCATAGAATACCCATAGAAAAGCCATAGAATACCCATAGAGTAACCATAGAGTAGCCATAGTCATAACACTGAGACCTGTAGATGAGTAAAAAAGTCCTAATAAAGAAACTAGTCATGCAGTCGAGGTGGTGTACGAGGGCAAACATAAGTGAATACATCGCTATGGTTAGTTCCCAGCTACTCCTCAGTATAGCTTACTCAGTATGATAAATTGTATGGGTTTAGCCATTTATATTACAGCTACCTTTGAAAGAAAAAAGAAAGAGTCTAAAGGGTCGCGTAATTAAACGACTTGATGTTAGTATATGTGAATCAAGCTATTCGTTCAGTGTAACTATGACATATACCAGTCATTGCAGGGAGACATGTGCAGCCAAAACGGCTACGCCTCGAAAGCTCACAAATGGTAAAAAAAGAGTTTTCATCACTAGAATACAGATATACACATACATTTAGAAACATTTGATGTCCATGGCATTTCATACTATGTTTCACTGTTCCACTACGACAAGTTTTTATAGTGCGATGCTGCGTTTCGTGCGGGTAACAGTTATTGATTATATGCCGTACATTTTTATATACACACCTGCTATATGCAGGCCGTTAGATTTTTGACACGGGGAGGAAGGGCGCGGCACGTGACAAGTGGCGGGGTGGAACGGGCAGATTACGGAGTGGAAGGGGGGTTCGTTG
>NKZN01001762.1:0-179635 GCA_002374485.1 Metschnikowia santaceciliae
TATACTATAATACTACTATACTATAATACTACTATACTATAATACTACTATACTATAATACTACTATACTATAATACTACTATACTACACTACACTATAATACTGTCAGATCCACCATAGGTAGTGACCTACCTATGGAGGTATTATCAAGTCTCTCTGCCCGATCCTAACAAGGGCTATTGCAAACAATGAGCTGTCTTCAAACGATGCCAGAACAGTCCCTACCATCGTTCCGGTGAAGAGTTTTTCAATGACACGTTTCTCTTCAATTGTTATATAAATCGCAGTGGATCCTCTTTCTGAGGAGCCATCAACGAACAAATGAGATAACTTAGTACATAAAGTTCAATAAGAATCTAACAAATACTACTACACTACACTATAATACTACTACACTACACTATAATACTACTACACTATAATACTACTACACTACCCTATAATGCTACTACACTACACTACACTACACTACACTACACTATCCCTCGTAATGATCAGGTAGTTCCCTAAATTGTTCCGGGTAGGATCCATGAATTCTTTCAAATTTTAAACAATCGAGCAATCTAGATCTTTACTTACTTAGAATCATGATTTATGAGCATTCTACATTTTTTAGGTAATTTGCAACCGGTGGTGTAGTGTCTGCGGATCTTAAAATGATGCGCGTGTTGAGAATGTCCATAAACACTCGCATAGACTGGAACGCCTATCTTGTTTCTTCTTAAGAGTGTTAACATTTCTGATACAGCAGTGTTCATTCTTTTCAATTTATTCTTAACTTAAGCGACTTATATAGACTAGAATATCTGTTTTGTGATCTTATTCGATATTCCTCAACCATGAGCGAGATCGCCTGTTTATATATCACGTTCCCTTGAGTTCCGTCCCCGTGTACCGAACTTGTTAATCCCTTGTCTGAAGTCAAACCCTATGACTCCTGACGCCAAGACCCGGTTTATACTATCGTTCTGCACATATACATTCCTCGGAACCTTATGAGACTTGTCCCTTTATCCCATTCCACTGTCCTGCAGGCAACCCCTACCTGCACAAGCGGGTCAGGACATTTTACATGTTCAACAGCGCCCATCAACCAGTACTCAGGCGGACATTGGAATATAGACAGAGATATAAAAACACTTATTGGATTATACAGATTCAGGTCATATAGCTGTATGGAGCTCTCAGAGAGACACGTAGTTGTATGGACATACTTGAATGTAGAATATCGAGAACAGAGGATATTTAGACATGGACATGTATAGACATGGGCATATAATTGGGATGAAACATATAATTGAAATATATGAATCTGGAGAAAGTATAGAGACATTTGGAGACTGTATACAGAACCAGTGGAGGCATTATAATTTACATTTATTAAATAAAATAAAAAAAATTCATAAACCATTTAGATAAATCATATTCAATAATAAAAGAAAATAAAGATTTTGGAATATAGAGATAGCTCACCTCTCGGCCAGTCCACTCAGCAAGTCCACTCAGTAGACACCCAAATGTGTCCAAAAAACCTATAACAAAATTAAAATTAAAGCAAAAACACTAAGAATATAGAAAACTAAGAATAAATACACGACTACTAAAGGAAATAAATAAATTAGGGAACAAAAAGTATAAATACTCTTGGGTGTTGGTGGTGGATGTGACATATGCAGATGGGTAGGTCAACGCGCAACACTGACATCTCACTCCACTCTTCAACTACAATGAATGTTGGATCCATTCTCAACGGCGAGTCGCCGCCCGAAGTGTCTGAAGCCAATGCTAATTCCGGTGTATCGGACGACTCTCGCCCGCCTGCTCCTCTTCACCAGAGACACTCCATCAACAACCTCCTCAATGATACTCCAGGAGAGAAGGCCCGGAGCGAGTGTGCGAAAGAGGGAAAGCCACCCAAGAACAAGGACCACGAAGAGAATAAGGAATGGGAACTGACGAACGAACCGGAACTGAGGAAACCCTCGGTGGATGCCGATATGTCCGATGACTCCATTTCTGAAATGGTTAACTCCACTGAACGGGAGATCAATAAGGTCATCTCCAAGGAACTGAACCTGATCTCTGAGTCCAGGAAAGGGTCTGAGTCCAGGAAAGGGTCTGAGTCCAGGGAGAGAGAAGTCAAAGACTCAGACAAAAAGCCACTCATTAATAGTGAGCTTGAGAAAATCAACAAGCTCAAAGGAGCAAAGACAAAGCCCAAACGCTACGACGAACCTCCCATCTGGGCCCAGAGGTACTACCCTCCCAACCAAGGCCCCAAGGATGCTGTATACAAGAACATGCCGTCCGCTACCACCGTTACAGCCTCACAGAACCCCGTGTTCGACCGTGAGTCCATGTACTCCGCCGACTTGGAGTGTCTGATCACCGGAGTCATTCCTCCTCAGTCCACAGTGCGCACCATTGCCGAGTGGCTCTACGCCAACTTCGTGGAAATCCTGCTTGAAAACAGACAGTACGTGGAGCTCGAACTCAAGTTCGGCACCATTGTGGGCAAGGCATCGGGCGTCAGGCTCGATATTGGCGTCTCATCCGAGTGTATCTATACTGCTACTGGAGATACTCGCTTCGAGATGGGTGTGCATGAGGTTGGCTGGGGAGACTTGAAGGAGTTCCTCAATGAACTCGAGAGGGCGTATGTGGACGAGGCTAAGAAGAACCCCTCCAAGCCTCGCCGCAAGTTCAACACCACGGAATCTGATACCACCGACTTTTTTTTCCATGTTTCCGAGAGAAACGAAAAACCCCAGAAGATCCGTATCTCCAAAGACAACGGGCTCGTGCCCCCACGGTATGTGGGAATCCAGAAGAAACGCTTGTCTGACATCTACATCCACAGCCCTTCGTGTGTGTACGACCTCCGGCTCTCACTCTCGCTTGAAATGCCGGTCAATGAGGCCAACGTGGAGCCACTCATGAAGAAGAAACCCACGCTCCAGCGAGCCAAGAAGAGAACTTCCTATTCACATGCTCCCACCGTCACACGTTTTGACTTCACCGAAGTGTCATTGCCCAAGAAGACAAAGAACAAGTTCGGCAAGACCATGGTGGAAAGCGAACGCTCTCATGAGTTGGAGCTTGAAATTGACACGTACCAGATTTTTAGAGGGTTTGATAAGATCCGGGATGGCTCCGATACCATCCGGTTTGAGGAGTTGGTGGAGATTTTCCTCAACAATGCAAGATGCTTGAACAACAGAGTCACCAAACTCGCCTCCAAGTAAAGTCTCGATTGAATCACAAGAGGAAGAAATGAATGATGTCAATGGATTCTTCACGAATTCATCATCAAGACATTATAAGAATCTCACTATGAAGGTCATCATTATTGAAGACTTCATGTCAAGAACTGTTTATGAAAGTCTGACTTGTACTTTATCTCGTGGAATTTTCTCGTTTATGAAGGTACTTGATATATCCTTATGGTATTGATTGTTTCATCTTTATAAAATATTCTTGAATGAAGGATCATTCATGGAGCATCTCTGATGAAGTTGAAATCACAAGGTCACTAGTGACATGCAGAAATGTCATAGGATGCAACTAGAACCTTTGGAGGATCACCATGAATATCAATGTGTGACTGGAAAATTCATGGAAGAATATCACTGAAAATCAAATCAGTACGAAAGGCATTTCGGGCTTGGAGTTGACCTCACAATCTAAGGTGTTCAAGTCTTATGAAGGGACTAAGCCATATGAAGGGACTAAGCCATATGAAGCAGTGTCTAGACTACCCTATAAATGTGTGACCAGAACTATTCACATGTGTCGCGATAATCATTTTTTGTCTAAAACTACTCATTATGGATACTTCATTGTGTGGTGAAGTTGTGTGACTGAACTTACTCAATGGGCGAGGAAGTCAGTGGATATGCATTCTATATGAAGGATGTCACTGGAACCACCAAAGACATCGAAGAAATTATGACGATGCTGTAATGAATGAAATTATGGACAAAAGAAGTGGGGTTTTCAATTGTATACCCTTATTGTATACGGTTGATTTGATTCTGGATGCCGGAAGGGTCTCTGTATCCATATATATTTTCCAGGCCTAGTCTATACCCATATTAAAAGTATAGGCATATTGTAAGATCATCGTACTCAAGGCGCGGCAGAAAATGGATGTGTTCGCGGCCACATCAGTCCTGCACCCTTTGTGAACACCTAGCTGACATCCACACACACAAACTCATGTCTGCAAACATGAATTGGCCGATCTGCGTACTAGTTTGCTTCTTCACGGTACTAGCGATGGTCTACGGCTCCATAGTTCTTTTGGCGCACTATCCTCGCCCCGCCACCAGCTCAGAAACCCGGTACCAGACCAACGACGGCCAGGGCCCTGTGCATGCGTTGAAACGGCTTGATGACGACAAAAATGAGGTCCATACCTTGACTCCCGCCTTGGACTTGTCCATTGTAGTGCCCAGTTACAATGAAACCGCAAGGCTAGGCAAAATGCTTCAGGAGGCCGTGGCTTTCTTGGACAAGGAGTACCGGGGCCGGTACGAGATCATGATTATTGACGATGCAAGCAAGGATGGAACGGGGGATTTTGCGTTGGCGGAAGCGGACCGGTTAGGCCTCCAGCCAGGCGTGTTGAAGGTGGTGAAACTCTCGGAGAATAGAGGCAAAGGTGGAGCCGTGACCCACGGTGTTTTGCATGGTAACGGACGGTTGATTCTTTTTGCAGATGCAGATGGAGCCACGCGGTTCAGCGATATCTCCAAGTTCATCCAGTATATGGAAACTCAAGAAGGGCCCGCCGTGGCGGTGGGGTCACGTGCCCACATGGTGGATACGGACGCTGTAGTGAAGCGGTCGGTGGTGCGTAATTTCTTGATGTACGGCCTCCATACGTTGGTGTACGTGTTTGGCATTCGGACGGTCCAGGATACGCAGTGTGGCTTCAAAATGTTCAACCGCGAGTCGGTACAGATGATCTTTCCGCATATGCATACGGAGCGGTGGATCTTTGACGTGGAGATCTTGTTGTTGAGTGAGCTCCAGAAAATCCCCATTGGCGAGATTCCCGTCAATTGGCAAGAGATCGGCGGGTCCAAGGTGGACTTGGCCAAGGACCTGATCCAGATGGCCATTGACCTAGTGGTGACGCGTATGGCCTACATACTTGGGTTGTACAAGATCAGAGACGCTAAGAAGTTGGTGTAAACTTTTTGATCTTTTTGACTTTTGGATGTCAAACAAAAAGTTTAAAAAGTGAAAGCTTCCGAAGTCAGAATTTCCAGAATAGTGAGAAGTCAGAAGTCAGAAGTCAAAAGTCAAAAGTCAGAAGGCAGAAGGCAGAAGGCAGAAGGCAGAAGGCAGAAGGCAGAAGTTTGAGTGTCAGAAGTTCAGTCAGAAGTCGAATTTGGAAGTGTCAAAATAATCGGAAGCCAGAAGTGTTGGTGTCAGAATAATCAGGCAATTACTCAGTTTAAGAAGTGCCAGAAGTTTAAGAAGTCTTGATGTCAAAATAGTCAGAAGTCGGTGAATGTCTCATCAACTTTCAGAAGTCTATAAAAGTCTGTCTGTCTGTTTAAAGTCTGTTTAAAGTCTGTTTAAAGTCTGTTTAAAGTCTGTGCAATTATGTGTCAACTTATGGTCTACTTCAGTCAGTTCCTGCCTGTCTGTCTGCCTGCCTGCCTGCTTATCTAGAGTCTGTGCAACTGTGACAGCTTGTGACTAGACCAAGCCAATTCTGTGTTATTCTGTCTGAGTTTGTCTATCACATGCTTTACCTGGACATTATATCTGACTGACATAATAATCAGTGAAGCGACTCATGCGTGGTTGGGTTGTACTTGAGGCCACGTAAACCGTGTTTCTAGACAATTTAACGCTAATAAACAATGATAGTGCTCAATGGCTCGAGCAAACTAATCTCCGTATTCTAAAAAATTGGGCTACAGTCAAAACAAAAAAAAAACGTCCAAATTTAGGAATATAAGGTACAAGATAAAGCTAGGGGAAGTTAGTAGAAAAATGCACCATTGTAGGAATATAAAGATGAGCAGTGTAGGTCGATATATTAGTTCGTGTTGGTCTGAATCAGAACGCGTTACGGAGTTGGTCCGAGTGAGTGAGTGAGACACGCAGTGCGAGATCGGGCTTACTTCACCCCCACCCCCATTATTTTCATGGAAGCCATACTCCTACACCCATCCAAATTAGCACATAGCATTTGCATCCCTGCAGGCCATGGCGCTCAATTTCCGTAAACCTCTTCCTGTGGTGATCATTCTCTGTAATGCCTTCTTTGTGTACTGGATCCTCTACCGTAATTCGCCGCCACTAAGTGCAGTGAATGTTCCCATATGGCGGTTTGATCTGGACGGAAAGTATTATGTGGTGGATTCTGAGTGGGCGCAGAATACGGCCAGGGTGCTGGTTGCAGATGCGAAAGAAGGGCCACTTTCCAAGGAACAAGTGGAGGCGCGGCTTGTGGACCACGTGTTGAAGACCAATGGTAAGTTGATGGAGAAGATTGAGAAGGAGATTAGGGACAAGTACTCGGACGAAATCAAGGCATCAGTGGAGAAACAGATTGCGGCTGAGTTGCGCGAAGAGAAGTCGTCGGCGGCCTTTTATAATGCTGAGAAGAGCTATAAGGTTTTAGACGACTTGCGGGCTGAGTACCTCAAGCATAACGGCGACCGGCTCCGGAACCTTCTTCTTAAGGAGTACTTGCAGAACACCACGGATATGGACTTGAAGCATAGGGCGGAGACTCTAGACTCCATGCTGGTGGATCGCCAGAAATACTTCCACTATGTGATCCGGGACGTGTTGGGGCGCAACGAGCCACTTGGCTTGGGTGTGGATGACCCGGGCGACGCCTTGTATGGAATGAGCAGCAATAGTCCTCCAGGAGAAGTTCTAAGTGAAGAGTACTTGACCAATAAAAGGACCAACTTGGCCATTACGGATTTCCTAGATCTTCAGGATAAACACGAGGCCTTGGTTAAGGAACTTAAGGAAATGCCTCGACCTGTCAAGGAGATTTATTCTGGCGACGGTATTGTGATTGCTGCTCGGAAAAAGGATATGGTAGGTGCTCTTAACGTGATAGTGCAGCTTCGAGAAGAAGGCTCTGAGCTTCCTATAGAGGTGGTACTCAACTCCAAGAAAGACTATAATGCACAATTCTGTATTAAGCTCCTCCCCCAGTTCAATGCAAAGTGTGTGGTGGTGGAGACCGAGGTTGGCCGTGAGGTGTATGAGTTCATCGACCATAAGGAGGATGCGTTCCCATTGAAGGTGCTAGCTTTAGTGGTGTCTTCTTTCGACAATACCATTTACCTCGATGCAGATAACTTCCCCATCAAAAATGTGGACACCCTTTTCACGTCCCCTCCATACCTCGACACCAGGTGCATTCTCTGGCCTGACTTGTGGCACCGGACCATCTCGCCCAAATACTACGAGATCGCCGGGCTTGCTCCTGGGGAGCCCATACGAAGGAGCGGGATCTCCAATGAAGGACTGTTCCACGAGTACATTTCCAAGAACAAAAAGAAAGACGTTGCGTTCCATGATCTTGCAGGCATCCCAACCACCAGAAGCGTGGAGCTGGGCCAAATGGTGATCTCCAAAAGCGACCATTTCCGGGGTCTTTTCTTAGCTCTCTACTACAACTTGAACGGGCCCCGCTACTACTATCATCTCCTATACCAAGGAGGCCACAGGTTGGGCGACCGAGAGACGTTTGAGCCGGCCTTCGTAGCCATGAACGAGGCCTACTACTTGAACGAGTGGAATGCCATCGATACCGGGGTGGAGCGTCCCAAACCACATGAAGAGGGCATGTACTTCGACGAGAGCACCTTGATGCAGAGCGACCCAACTCAGCTGGCCAAGTACCTTCGGTCGTGGCGAAGATGGCTCCAGGAAAAAGGTATGGACCTGCGGCTTGACCCCAACGAAGCCTCCAAATACACCAAGGAATTGCGCTACGAGTTTTTCACCAATAACAACAAGGTGCGCCAGCCCACGGCACTCTTCCTCCATGTGCACGATCCCAAGATCAACCTGTTGTCCAACGAGTTGCTGCAGAAGACAAAGTACGACTTCGAGTCTAGGTACATCAAGAATATCGGGGAGCACGAGTTTGCCATGGGCACTCGGGACTGGGAGTTACGTTTCCAGGCCATCAACGCATGGACCACGTGTAAGGCCTTCACCGATTCTCTGTACTGGCAGAGTTTTGGAGTGGACCGGAAGGCCTTGTGCGAAAAGACTCAGCAGTATGTGAAGAAGTTAGAAAACACCAGCAACGATATTTTCGCAGGTGAACTCAATGTTACTGTTAGAGTCACGGATTCGTCATAGTCATCTACACATATCTCAAAAACATGTACTCATATTTCAACAGCATCTACTCTGGCCAAATGATACCTTGATATCTATTCCTGTAGTTCACCGAGTCACACTCATACACCATTACTGTACTCTACACTACTACTTAAACTAAACCAACTGAACCATGGATTGTGGTGTTTTCTACTGTAACCTGAATGTTTTAACTATCTAGCACGATTGGGCCAGTCTATTCTTATTCTCTATCTACACCAACTCAGAGATTACTCTAGTCTAGTGTACCCTTACACCGATCTTAACTACCTATACATACACCATTACTCATACAACATGACTCATGTTAGACCCACCATGGGTAGTGTACTACCCATGTGGATGCTGAACGCCTACACTGGTCGATCAGATGTTGAGCGGCCTTCGGCCCTCAATACGACCTCTATTCCTCTATGCCGGACCAGTCTATATAAGGTGCGATGGTTCCTCCTTGAGGAATCATCGACGAATAAACATACAAAACGCACTAAAACAGAGTACTGGACGTAACCAGAATCTAACAGTAAGGATTGTTCTGGAATATTCGAAAGGAGCCATCGGAGCACTTCGTGCATAGATGGCCAAACGCCGTATCACCATTGTAACAATCGGACTGAGAGGCTTTATAATACCTTCATAGGCATGATGCCTATGGTCATCTAACACATTCTGTCTTCCTGGTTCGAAACATTTTACCGCGCTGCTTTGAATAGTTTTGAAAAAGACTGTACACCTACTCAAATATCATACACTATATTAAATGCCTGAATATCACACCTGACTCATGAGTCTAACAATATATTATATAGAGTATTATAGTGTGGAGTAGTGTAGAATAGTACAGTATATGGTGTAGTATATAGTGTAGTGTAGTAGAGTGTAGTAGAGTGGAAAATAGTAGAGTGGAAAATAGTAGAGTGAAGTATAAGAGAATGGTGTATAGTAAAATAGGCTATAGTAGAGCTAGTATTATAGAAGACTCCTGACTGTATTGCCTAATTATTTCTTGACATGTGCTTATGATTCCTGGGAAGCCTAGTCCGATGTCTAACGAAAACGCGCATTATCGTAGGCTATTCACCAGTAGTGCGCCACCCATCGTAGATCTTTTACTAGTAGCCATCTACTCCACCGCTCTTGGTACTTCCACTCCCTAGTACTTCCACTCCCTAGTATTTTTTTGATCCCACATCTCTACATCCGTACACCATCAGATTCTAAATCCCTCTAATCCTCCAACTCTTACTCTTGACTCTCATTCTAGCTGGATCTGCCTGCACTGGAGGGCTCGCACTTTAAACACCGAGCAGTCTACACATGTAGTGTATGCCCCAAAAGAATCCGTTTGGAAGAGCCGGTTGGACTGGTCAATAATCCAAATAAATACGAGTCCTGGTGAATACAGCGTTCCGAGAACCTCCGGGATCGCCCTGACTCGGAGCTCCAGTACCCGCACACTCCGAGCCTATTAGCCCGGGAGCTGCACACATAGTAGCGCAGGGAAAAAAAAACCAGCAAATTCCAACCCGTCCACTTCCTACTACACACTGAGAAGCAACATGTTGAGATCCAACATTAGACAATTCGTTAGATTTAACTCGTCCAAAGCTGGCCACTACGACGCCGTCGTCATTGGCGGAGGCCCCGGTGGTTACGTCCACGCCATCAAGTTGGCTCAGCTTAACTACAAAACCGCTTGTATTGAATCCAGAGGCAAACTTGGAGGCACGTGTCTTAACGTGGGATGTATTCCCTCTAAGGCTCTTTTGAACAACACGCACTTGTATCACCAGATCAAGCTTGATTCCGCAAACAGAGGTATCGAAATTTCCGGTAATGTGTCGGTGAATGTCAGCAAGTTGCAGGCTGCCAAGGACAATGCTGTGAATAGCTTGACCTCTGGTATTGAGATGCTTTTCAAGAAGAATGGCGTCACTTACTTGAAGGGTACTGGATCTTTTGTTGACGACAGAACCGTCAAGGTCAAGGGTCTTGAAGGTGACGAGTACGAGGTCACTGCTGACAACATCACAATTGCCACTGGTTCCGAGCCTACTCCTTTCCCAGGCATTGAGGTGGATGAGGAGCGCATTGTTACCTCCACCGGAGCCTTGGCTTTGAAGGAGGTTCCAAAGAGATTGACCATCATTGGAGGAGGTATCATTGGTTTGGAGATGGCCTCTGTGTGGTCCAGATTGGGCTCCGAGGTCACTATTATCGAGTTCCAGGACTCCATTGGTGCTGGTATGGACGCTGAGGTGGCCAAGAGCTCGCAAAAATTGTTGGCCAAGCAGAAATTGAAGTTCAGGCTTGGAACAAAGGTCACCAAGGGTGTCAGAGAGGGCGAAGTGGTCAAGGTGGGCATTGAGGACGTCAAGTCCGGTAAGACCGAGGAACTTGAGGCCGACGTGTTGTTGGTTGCCATTGGTAGAAGACCATTCACCAAGGGCTTGAACCACGAGGCCATTGGCTTGGAGCAAGACGACAAGGGCAGATTGGTGATTGACTCGCAGTTCAGAACCGCCAAGCCCCACATCAGAGTCATCGGAGATGTGACTTTCGGCGCCATGTTGGCCCACAAGGCCGAAGAGGAGGGTATTGCTGCGGCTGAGTACATCAAGTACGACAAGGGTCACGTCAACTACGGAAACATTCCCTCTGTTATGTACACGCACCCTGAGGTTGCATGGGTTGGAGCCAACGAGCAGCAATTGAAGGCTGACAAAATTGAATACATTGTGGGCAAGTTCCCATTTGGGGCCAACTCCAGAGCCAAGACCAACCTCGACTCGGACGGATTTGTCAAGTTCCTTGCTGATGCCCGTACCCTTAGAGTGTTGGGAGTGCACATCATTGGACCAAATGCCGGAGAGATGATTGCAGAGGCCGGTTTGGCCATAGAGTACGGAGCCTCCGTCGAGGACATTGCCAGAACTTGCCATGCCCACCCTACCTTGTCGGAAGCATTCAAAGAGGCAGCCATGGCCACCTACGACAAGCCAATCCACGCCTAAGTGTCCGTATAAACGACCACGGTTGAATAAGTCAAGTGATTCGTTCAATAGACGATGTGGTCGGAGCCAACAGTATAATTGTAGGCAGTATAGGAGGCAATTGTAATTGATTACATTATGGAAGAAAACGATGAGAACTGAATATATTAGCTATGTACTGTCATTGACTACCGAGTCAAGATAATGTATAGAGCATGGATAATACCAGGAATGTACCCAAGAATGGTCAAGATGATGTTCAAGAAGAAAGCACCTCCACAGCCACACTCCAAGAGCACACCCAAAGGTGGCAAGATAATGGCAACAATGATTTTAAGAATGTCTGCGCAAACCATGGTGAATTAATTAATGGACCAGCAAAAAGTTATCGCGGGTCCCCACGCTATTTATACTCGCTCTTTTCCATCCTTGCTCACCCAGTCATTCCCTGAGAAGCATTTCCAGGCACGCTGCATGTTGCTGCGCTAGCCGCACGCTTTCTTCCACAGCAACTACTGCCATGTAAACAATCGGAAAGCAACGATCATCATGCACGACCAAGACAGAGACAAGACAAAATTAGACAGAAACTAGACAAAAAGACAAAACAAGACAAAAAAAAAAGAAATACATAGATAGATGAGAAGAGACGACGGAAATATACAAATAAATGAAATAAAAAAAAAAGAAGAATATGAATTGACGAATTGACGAATTGACGAATCACTGGGTGGACACTGGATGCTGAGACATGGGGCCAGTCCACGCCCAAAACGCGGGTTGAGACTTTGCTCGCTCGTCAAGCAATCTTCGTTGGCCCGCATCACTCGCACCAAGCACAGTGACTTAAATCTTCATCGGCCAAGGCTGAGTTAGGCAATTCGAGGTACCATGACATTTCCTAGGACCAACGCATGTTATTTTAACTTACTCCAATCACTGTGTATACAGGACGTTTAAATCACTCTATTAAGATGTAAATTTGGGGTAGTAGGTTGGTAGCTTAGTGGATAATTTGTGGTTGGTTGGTGGTTTGGTTGGTGGTATTGTTACTGGTCTCGTCAGTGGTCTCGTTAGTGGTGTCGTTAGTGATGTCGTTAGTGGTTCAGTATATCAGGGCTCATAATCACCATGATCGTTCGAGGCTCGTAAAGTGGCCAGTTTTTCATTGTTCATGACTTATATGATTATTGCAATTGATAGACCTAAATGGGTATGGTCATTCAAAGCAGAAACGTCCTTACAAATAATTCTAATATTATTTGGCATGACCACAATTGTTATTTAAAGACGGAGTTCCGTTGAAGACGGCGAATCCTGGCCGCACCACCAATTCTCATCCCAGTGTACAGTATTAATTAGAGTATTAATACACTAGTAATACACTAGTAATACACTAGTAATACAGATGTGATAGTACTTTGTTAGGTTATCGTTAGTAGTATATTGTTAGTATTGCGTTGGAGTGTTCCACATCCCCATACTAAGTGTATATTAAATAAAGGTTTCTATTCCATTGTAGGGCTGTCTATAGAATGGCTAGATGTCTCCTACCTTCAGAAAGAAGTTCTTGAAACCTCAGAAAACACTATAATACATTGGTCTACGTATTTGCATAGAGACTAGTCAGTTCATGGTCCTGGAATGTCTTTGAAATGGTCTATGAAATATCATTTGATATGGTAGTAACAAACCCCATGGTTCATTGATTGCTAGACCTTTTTTGGAATCTCTTGAATTGGGATTTACTGGGGCGCTTTTATAGGAGCAACTAGAACGACAATGGCTGGTCACTGGTCAAGGCATTTAAACGTGTGATCTACAGGTGTAGTCTAACATCACACATTGGGTCTAACAGTTTCAGATTCACCGTAGCTAGTGCTCTACCTATTGAGGTATTGCGAAGACTCTCTTCCGGGTACTAACAATGACCGGTGTAAAAGGCCATCTATTAGTCATCCCCCAGCCATCTACTGCCCATCTACTAGCTACCCCTTCTCTTGAATAGTTATAAAAGCAACTCCGATTCCTCCTTCTGAGGAATTATCGGCGAATGAACATAGTACGTGGATAACGGCTTCAGGATACACCAGAAACCATTCATCGAGGAACTACTCACCAAATTCCAAGATACGTTCCAAATAAGGATCAAAGTGTACCCATGAGCATCTACGAACACGACAAGGAAAACAAACCATTGGACGACAAACAGATAAGAGTATATCAAGAACTACTCGGATCATACAACTGGCTAGCAAACATTAGCCGTCCAGACATCGCATACGGTGTGAGAAAATTTGGATCATACGTCAAGGAAGCAACCGAATCAGATTAAATAAAATATAAGCTTTTTTAAGGGATACGAAAGTCTGGCTCATCAGCATTACGAGAAGTGACTATCCAGACAACACAGTGAAATTATATGCATTCAGCAACGCATCATTTGCCAGTGAAGAGAACAGAAAATCCCGAACAGGTTTCATAGTGTACGCAAACGGAACACCCATATTCTGGAAATCAAAGAAACAGAGCTTGGTGACCACAAGCACGTTCGAAGCGGAATACATGGCATTAAGTGCTACAGTCAAAGAAGTTATTTGGACAGTGGACCTATTCAAAGAATTTGGAGTCCAAACTATGGATATACCGGAAGTAACAAGAACCTAAAAAACAGGTAGTATAAGAGTACAGTGCTCTAGTAGTATAGTAGTATGGTTTTTCTGTTGTGCTAGTACAGTTAGTACGGTACAGTGCTCCAGTATTAATTTGAAAGGGTGCCAAGAGTAGATTTCAAAGGGCTATGCACTACTGAGGTATAATACTCAATATAGTGTGCTGATTATGAAGGATCTGGATTATGGTGATATATTTAATTTACTGTGACTTCAGATGTGACAGAAAAATTGAATCAGAGAGTGTACTAGGCTAGACCTAAATCACCTACACTAATAGATCGTCAGCTATAGTGTTAGGCTCTTGTACTTGTCCATTATTCACTTCTGTACCTCTCTATAGCTCCTCTATAAACAGCTTTTTGTCCCTGTATCTGTATCTGTATCTCCTCCTGGACTGGTTGAGAGTACTAAGTGGAGAACAAAGGACTACGTACCAGAATCACCACATCCATAAAGTCTGTATATTAATACAGAGATAAAGAAATATAGAGATCTAGGAATGTACACTGAATCAATGAAATATGTATCTGATGAATTTAGTTATTGGATGATTTCTTAGACTCTTAGACTCCCGGACTCCCGGACTTGTTGGGCTTCTTTAACTCAAAGGAACATCCTCTCTCTCTCCTTCTATTTCACCATAAATTCAAAACAAACGCGTTTTCGATTTTTCCCCACATTCAGTAACTTTTCTCATAGAACCTTTTGAAAGTGTGACCTTCTGGGAGTATAACTTTTGAGAGTATAACCTTTTCAGTGTGACCTTTTGAGAGTATAACTTTCGAGAGAATAGATTTTCCATAAGCCGAGTTCACCATTAGACTGGGTCAAGCCTCTCATACATCGGTGAGCAGTTACTTTTCCCTCAGTATATATACTTTTTCAAAGTTATTCAGTAGTAAGTCGTTTACTTAATATAGAATATTATCTGACTTGATTTATCTAGTCTCTGTGATTATAATACATGCTAATGTTTAGTATGGTGCTCATTTATACCATTTTTAGATTTTTGTTGTGACTTTAAGTACTAGATTATCTTTATTCGTTGATGGTTTCACCAAAGGAAGAACCTGAGCTAATTTTTTTGGTGCTTAGTGCTTTCAAGAGAAGGGGCGGCTGCGGAAACAATTATTTAGTGATCATTGTTCTAACTCACCTCAGGCTATCCTGGTACCCCGTACAATGAAGGCTGGTAACAGGCTGGTAACAGGCTGTAACAGGCTGAGTAGAAAGCCCTTAACAATGTCAGTGTTAGTGTCAGGCAGAGAGGCTTCATAATACCTCAATAGGTAGATCACTACCTCTAGTGGATCTGACAACCATGGCATAGATCCTATTCCTTGATCATGTCTATACCTAGAAATTCCATGCTATCAGTACATCGCGCAGATTAATGTAGACTACAGAACTATAGTACTATATTTTTTGGAATACGGGTGATATTTGAAAGCCTAGCTTGTTTATTCAATTAATTATAATCTTTGGGAACTAAATTTGGTAACTACATTTGGAAACTACCTTTGGTTGATTAGTCTAGAGAATGACGAGTAGGTATGTTTCCCACCAACAGAATAGCCCTTGGTGTATAGTGTAGAGTATAGGGAAGTAGATTTTAGTAGAGTTCGGTATAGTCTGATGGTGAAGTACCATAGACGTAGTATGTGTACTACAGTGTAGCATAGACGTAGTATGTGTACTACAGTGTAGCATAGACGTAGTATGTGTACTACAGTGTAGCATAGACGTAGTATGTGTACTACAGTGTAGCATAGACGTAGTATGTGTACTACAGTGTAGCATAGACGTAGTATGTGTACTACAGTGTAGCATAGACGTAGTATGTGTACTACAGTGTAGCATAGACGTAGTATGTGTACTACAGTGTAGCATAGACGTAGTATGTGTACTACAGTGTAGCATAGACGTAGTATGTGTACTACAGTGTAGCATAGACGTAGTATGTGTACTACAGTGTAGCATAGACGTAGTATGTGTACTACAGTGTAGCATAGACGTAGTATGTGTACTACAGTGTAGCATAGACGTAGTATGTGTACTACAGTGTAGCATAGACGTAGTATGTGTACTACAGTGTAGCATAGACGTAGTATGTGTACTACAGTGTAGCATAGACGTAGTATGTGTACTACAGTGTAGCATAGACGTAGTATGTGTACTACAGTGTAGCATAGACGTAGTATGTGTACTACAGTGTAGCATAGACGTAGTATGTGTACTACAGTGTAGCATAGACGTAGTATGTGTACTACAGTGTAGCATAGACGTAGTATGTGTACTACAGTGTAGCATAGACGTAGTATGTGTACTACAGTGTAGCATAGACGTAGTATGTGTACTACAGTGTAGCATAGAGTGATATCGAGGACAATCGTAGTCTAGTAAGTATCAGACTAGTACCATTCTAGTAAGTATCATACTAGTACCATTCTGGTAAGTATCAGACTAGTATCATACTAGTGTAGTAGAGTACTTCTCATTGGTCCCTTCTGTTTCTACCATAGTAGTACAATATAGTCTTACAGTATATAGTATAGGGGTACTGTACAGTATATAGTATAAGGGTAGAGTAGTCTGGTGTAGTAGAGTGGTCTAGTTAGTCTATTGTGAGTACTAGTAGGTCTGTAGTAGAATCTGGCCCAGTGTTGGTGATTTAGTGGTGTACAGTATATAGTAACAAGTGTATGTGACTGCAAATTAGACAGACTAGAGACCTACAGGAATTAGAGATAACAAGAATAGGCACACTGATTCAGTAGAGCATAAAACAGAATGGACGGACTATGACACTAGATTATTGGAACACTAGACAGAGTGCACAGATTTGGGTCTACAACACTAGTACTTGAGGATTAGTTGACTAGAAGGATAGATGATTAGAGGAATAGGAAATAGAATACTGGTATACAGGAAAACTAGAAGACTAGAATTAAGAAGTACTACGGGAGTAAATAGAGTAGGCAGAGTATAGAATTTAAAATAGGAAGCTAAAGCCTATAGAACTAAAGACTGGAGAACTGAAGATTACAACACTCAAGATTACAAGACTGTGTGTTTTTGATAGAGTAGGCAGTTAAAAAGACTAAAAAACTATATTAGGCATATTACACAGACTGTAGCTATAAGACTAGAACTATATACTAGAACTATATACTAGAACTATATACTAGAACTATATACTAGAACTATATACTAGAACTATATACTAGAACTATATACTAGAACTATATACTAGAACTATATACTAGAACTATATACTAGAACTATATACTAGAACTATATACTAGAACTATATACTAGAACTATATACTAGAACTATAAGACTAGAACTACAAGACTAGAGGACTACGCAGTGTAGCGTGGTTAGACTACGTACACAGTATATAGAAAATTATCTAGATTAACATAGCCTAGGTCTTACAACTATTTTACTATAAAATAGTGTAGAACGTAGGGTGCTCATTAGCACGTTCGCAGTGCTCACCAATATTGTGGGATTGTAGTGCTCATTCATTAAATGGGAATAATGCATTAGACTGACTCTAATCTACCAAAACTACAAACCACAGAGTATCCGAAATAATCTAAAAAAATTATTATACCATAATATTATTATTAAATATTGATATTGATTGCTTACTATCACGTGACCTCCTTCTTATTTTTTCCTGATACTCCCTTTTGGCTAGGTACTTGGTTGGGCTAGAGTGGTGGACTGACCCTGGTGGTGGACTAGTGGTGGACTGGTTACTGACTTGACATGGTGCTGAGGTTTACGCGCACTGACTCATGGCTTCACGGCGGATTGCACTGGCAGAGCACCGAAAGAACACCGTCAGAGCACTGAGCGCACCTCCAGTGCACCTCCAGTGCGTAAACCACAGCACCATAAAAAACTTCTCAAAATCAGGCTCTCACTCCCACTGATACCACCCACAATGTCCGACATATCCTTGAAATTGTTGAAAGCCGTCGACGAGAATAACGGCATCCAAAACACATTGGATTTGGCCGAATTCAAAAATGTCGACGTGGCCACGTTGCAATCGTCCTTGACGTCCTTATGGGCTAAGGAGATGATCAACTTCAAGAAAATCGAAAAGGACTTCTACGTGTTGACCAACGAAGCAGAGGAGTTCTTGAAGTCCGGCTCCCATGAGATCCGTCTTTTGGATGAGGTCTTGAAGTCGTTGGAGGGCTTGAAGATTTCCGATGTCAATGCCAAGTTAGGCCAGGTCGGGAAGTTGGGCCAGGGTAAGGCCTTCAAGAACGGCTGGATCTCCAAGGATGGCGATAAGTTGGTGGCCACCGTCAAAGAGTTGCCAAAGGACGTGGTGGTTGAACAATTGAAGCAAATCAAGACAACTGGTCTTTTGGACGATAAGAAGGAACTCGCCGAGTTGAAAAAGAGAAAGTTGATCTCTCTCACCAAAATCGTTGGCTACAGCGTGTCCAAGGCAGACAAGTTTGCGTTGACCATCACAAACTATGAAACAGACATTACTTCGGACATGATCACGTCTGGCAGCTGGAAGGATGCCTCGTTCAAGCCCTACAACTTCAACTCCGAGGGCTTGCACCCTCCCTCCGGAGCCTTGCACCCATTGATGAAAGTCCGGGAAGAATTCAGACAAATCTTCTTCTCTATGGGGTTCACCGAGATGCCTGCCAACCAATACGTTGAGTCTGGTTTCTGGAATTTCGACACCTTGTTTGTTCCTCAACAGCACCCGGCCAGAGACTTGCAGGACACTTTTTACTTGAAGGACCCCGTGGCTGCCAAGAGACCTGAGGATGAGCAGTATTTGGAGGACATCAAGGCCGTGCACCAAGATGGTAAGTTCGGCTCCATTGGCTACAGGTACCCTTGGAAGGAAGAGGAGTCGCTCCGAATGGTGTTGAGAACACACACCACGGCCATCTCTGCGGCCATGTTGAAGAAGTTGGCCGAGGACCCCAAGCCCACGCGGTTGTTCTCCATCGACCGTGTGTTCCGGAATGAAGCTGTGGACGCCACGCACTTGGCTGAGTTCCACCAAGTGGAGGGTGTGCTCGCAGGTTACGACATCACCTTGGGTGATTTGATTGGGTTCATGGAAGACTTTTTTTCCAAGATGGGCGTGGATGGCTTGAGATTCAAGGCCGCCTACAACCCCTACACCGAGCCCTCCATGGAGATCTTCGCCTACCACAAGGGCTTGGGCAAGTGGGTGGAGATTGGTAACTCCGGTATGTTCAGACCCGAGATGTTGGCCCCTATGGGCTTGCCCTCCAACCTCAGAGTGTTGGGATGGGGTCTCTCGTTGGAAAGACCCACCATGATCAAGTACGGAGTGTCGAACATCAGAGAGTTGTTGGGACACAAGGTCTCGCTAGACTTTATAGAAACGAACCCTGCGGCCAGATTGGACGAGGACTTGGTGGGATAGTATTGTCAATGAGATAATGGTACATAGTGAATAATGCAATCATAACATGTTTAGAGTATTAGAAGTATACATGGTATTGTATTGTGTTAATAAATTTTAGTATATTGTCTTTAATATATCGTCTTTAATATATTATTTATGGTATTTAAAATTTTGTGTATTGTGCTACAGTGACTGGTGGGTCTGGTGGGCCTGGATGTGCGCATTAATACACAGTCTACAGTCAGTCCACAGTCAGTATACAGTCAGCCTACAGTCAGTATACAGTCAGCCTACAGTCTCCAGTCTACTACACCATGTCCCAAGAACCCAAGAGCACCGTTGGGATTCTCCTCAAAAAACCCATCAAACCAACCAATGTGGAGGAACACGTGTGCAAATGGACCGGGTGCAGTGCAGGCAGTTTCCCCACCTTGGCAGCTCTAGTCACCCACGTCAATAACCAACACTTGGTGCAGACGTCGCTCAACTTGGCCCAAACCCCCGTGCGCTACGCTTGTCTCTGGGAAGGCTGTTCCCGTTTTGATGTGGAGCAACCGTCTCGATTTGCCTTGCTTTCCCATTGCAGAACCCACACGGGCGAGAAACCATACTTTTGCCCCATTCCCGAGTGTGAAAAGCACTTTACTCGGTCGGACGCTTTGGCCAAGCACGTCAAGGGCGTTCACGACTTACACCAGCACAGAGATTCTATTGCCTTGATGCGGTATCGGGTCCAAAAGGGCAAGGCTGCTGACCCCACGGGAACAGAGCTAGAAACATTGAGTGACGAGCGGTACTCCGAGCTCTTGAACAAGGACTACGAGCTTCGGGTGCCATGGTGGTTTTCCAAGGACTTCACGGAGGTTTTGGGCCACCAAAATCCCACTCTCCATACACTTCTTGAGAAGACGTTGGACCTGCGGCAGTTCGACTTGGCCAACCTGCGATACAAGATGTTTCTCGAGAGCAAGAACAGCGACTTGTTTGGCATTCTAGACGTGCAACAGGATACGTCGCTAGTTTCGTTGCGTAAACGTACGCTAGAGGTGCTTTCACAGTACGAGGAGGAGAGGCCGGCCAAGAAGAGCCATGCCAAGACATACGAGGAACTACAGTCGGAGCTCGAGACTGCAAACAAGATCAAGGAGATCTTGACGAAAAAGCTCGACAAGGCGCTTCGCCAAAAAAGGACGATTTGGGCAGTCAACCAGATGTTACTAGATGCCAATGTCAAGCTCGGGCTCCCGGAAGACCTCAACGAGGTGGACGATGAGATTGTTCTGGAAGGAATCATCAAGTCAACCTCCCCATAATAAAAATACAAATAAAACCAGGTCAACCTAACGCCCAAAATAAATATACACTCCAGGTAACATATGAAAAATATTACGTGAATTCTAGGTAATATAATCATATGACAAGCGTTGTAGAACATAAGTGTATGGGTGTATGGCTCTATGGCTGACTGTATATTGGGCATGGTATCATGGGTGCGTAAGTAGGCACGCGAAAAAGAGCATCTCATCTCCACCATCTCCAGTATGCCCAGTATGCCCAGAACAAGACTACAGAAACTCAAAGAAGAACAAGGGGAAAACGGTGAAAACGACGAAAATACCCAAGATGGAAACCTGCATGAAAATACCCAGCACGAAGTTTCGCTAGATCAGCTTTTCAAAGATCTTGCAGCAGAAACTGCCGCAGCTTCAGGCACCAAAAGCAAGTCTGACCCAGACTCGTTGGACAAAATCAAACAAGACCTAAACAGTCTCCCGAAAATTGAGTCCAAGCTAGACACCCTTGAAGAAAACAAAAAACCCAAGAGTGGGCTCATTGTGAAAGTCAATGACCCAGTCACGCATAAAGTGGTCAAGCCCAAGAAGGGCCAGGAGACCGATTCCGGGTCCAAGTGGTTCAATATGAAGACGCAGGAACTCACACCGGAGATCAAGCGAGATCTCCTCATTCTCAAGAACAGAAGTGTTTTGGACCCCAAACGTCACTATAAAAAGGATAACTGGGAGATTCCTAAGTTCTTCCAGATGGGCACCATTGTAGAGGGCAACACGGAGTTCTACTCTTCTCGTATGAGCAAGAAGAGCAGAGGTAGAACGATTGCTGAGCAGATCTTGAAGGACGACAAATCCACTGAATACTTTGACAAGAAGTACACTGAGCTCCAGAAGGCCAAGAACAGCGGAGGAAAGGCGCACTACCAGAAATTGATGCACAAGAGAAGAGGCTTTTGAGATGGTCTGAAATAGTTAATAAAATAGACAAAATACGCTTTATAGCTTAATATTTTTAATAGTTCTGTTATTCTAAATATGGATAATACACATACTTAATACTTAATACTGTTATTACTCTTAGTATTCAATACTCCTATTCACTCTTGACACTCTACTCTTAATACTCTACTTTTAATACTCTACTCTTAATACTCTACTTTTAATACTCTACTCTTAATACTCTACTTTTAATACTCTACTCTTAATACTCTACTTTTAATACTCTACTCTTAATACTCTACTTTTAATACTCTACTCTTAATACTCTACTTTTAATACTCTACTCTTAATACTCTACTTTTAATACTCTACTCTTAATACTCTACTTTTAATACTCTACTCTTAATACTCTACTTTTAATACTCTACTCTTAATACTCTACTTTTAATACTCTACTCTTAATACTCTACTTTTAATACTCTACTCTTAATACTCTACTTTTAATACTCTACTCTTAATACTCTACTTTTAATACTCTACTCTTAATACTCTACTTTTAATACTCTACTCTTAATACTCTACTTTTAATACTCTACTCTTAATACTCTACTTTTAATACTCTACTCTTAATACTCTACTTTTAATACTCTACTCTTAATACTCTACTTTTAATACTCTACTCTTAATACTCAATACTCATTATATTCTTTATATTCTTAAATAGTTAAATGCTGTTAAATACTCTTAATGTCATTAATGTGATTAATGTACATAGTGCGGGGTCACTCCTCTAGCCCAGCCCGCTTGAACACATCGGAACGTATACTCACCCAAAGCTGCTTCTTTTCGTCTTTGGAAAGCTTCAACTTCTCGCCCGGCTCCAGTCTTGCCCTGAGCTCCTTCTTCATCGCATCACTTTGCACCTTGTATTCATGCGCCGTGGTAGCTGCAGCTGCTAGGTTGACCAAGTAGTTCCGCACTGCAATCTCCTTATACCGGAGAGTAAGATGAGACTGCTCCGGAGTAATAGGAGTAGCATAGTTTTTGGACTGCTGGCTGATCTGGAGCAAGCGAGACTGTTTGACGGAGATCTCGGCCACGGACTTCTTGAAATTGGTGTCCAAGTCATTCTCGCTATATAGGTTTGACGAGAAAAGCGTATAGATGAGCTCCTTATCGGTGATGGTGGGCAGCAAAAGCGTGATGTGGCAGACCTGCGCCAAGTCGCCCACCAATTGCGGCAAGGAGTTGGACGAGTAGTGGAGGTCAGGCGATGACGATACCCGGGGCATATCAGTGAGCATAAGCTTGCACCGGGTCACGTTGAGGTTCCACCCCACGAGAAACTCCGGGGTGTTTTGGTAGCTGAGATCGCTCCCTAGCGAGATCTTGATGTCTTCGTATTCGTTATCGTCGATAGAGGCCAAGAGTGCCTGGATCAGTGCCCCCGCATACCGTGGGTCCCTGCTCTTATGGTCAATGAGTTGCTCCTTGCAATAATTTTCATGGAGAGAGATATCGTTGATGAGCTGCTCTACTGTGGTGGACACAGGCTCGCTATCCTCGGGAATGGTGGCGGTGGAGGACGAGTAGATGGACGGAGCCGAACGTACGGACCGCTTCCCCCAGGAAAACACACTCAGCGCCAGCGATTGGCGCAGCTTCAGGGTTTGAGGCGGATGCCGGAGCTGGGTGGGAGCCGAGCGAACCGAAGTAGCGGACGACTGGCCTGCTATCACCGGGAGTTGTTGGTAGATGGTATTTCTGGCGGAGTCCCGGAACTGCGACGGGGCCAGGAGCCCGCTTTGGCCGTTGGGCCGTGCAGGGTAGCCGTACATTTGGAGTTAGGGAAGGGCTGGATTTTGAGGATTTCGGGGTATAAAACTGGCGTGGCTGCGGACACTTTCAGCCGTGTGGAGAGAATGGGGTTGGACGCAAGATGAGGTGGAGTAAATGGGGTAAGGTGGTTCGTGGAGTGCATCAACTGGAGAGAGCGCGGCCGGTGGCTGATGAAGTCTGGGCACCCAAGATGAAAGCAGGAAAAAGAAGGAATGAAGGAAAAAAGAAGAGGGAGGGAGGGAAAGACCAAGTGCAGTGATGAAGTGTATAAATGGAGGTGGTGAATTGAATGTAAAGAATGGATGGAGTGGAAGGAATTGGTGCAAAGGAGGATGGATGAACTTTAGAATATGTGCAATGAATGCGCTAGAATATATAGGAGGTGTGAGAAAGTGTGAGAAAGTGTAAGATGGGAACGGAAGTATGGATGTAGTATAGAGGAGGGAGGAATACATACAGATACAGGGAAGCAAAAGAAATTCTACAGATAAAGAAATACAATACATAAAAAGAAACACCACCTAAAAGTATCACTATAACTATACCGATCATCGTGATCTGCTCCCCACATGCAACCCAGCTAGTGTGGGATTATATATATATATATTATATGTCTGGTTGTATGGGTGGGGCCCCATGCTCGAGGTCACTAAATACTGCACCGTGAGAAAACGTCAAAGCACGGTGTGTGGTTTAGGTGCGAAAAATACAATACAATGGTGCTGAGCCAATGCTATGGTTGCCTTGGGAGAGAAAAAGAACGGAGCATCGGGAAATCGAAACCGAAAAAAGACAAAAAAAAAAAAAAAGAAAAAGAAAAAAAAAACTCTGATGACCTCGTGACCTAAAGCCATTGTTCAAGTATTTCAATTAACTCCATTATATTGACCTAAATCATTGTAATTCACTGTAATTCACTGTAATTCACTGTAATTCACTGTAATTCACTGTAACTCACCGTAATTCACTGTAACTCACCGTAACCTACCCAAACCACTACCAATCTATCTCAAATTACACACCCCAATTCATCCTAATTAAATTAAAGACCGGTTTATTAATACAAAAAAAATATGAAATTTATATTTAGTCGTAAATTAAATAGCTAATAATAGCATACAGGAGGCAATAGTAATATACATCAGGTTACTGGAAGTGTAAAATTCTTGTGTAACGTTCAGGTACTAATTTATTTTTAGAGTTCTTTGATGATTCCCCAGGAGAAAGAATCAAGCTACTTAACTAGTTGACACCAGGGTCGTCTAGTCAACCGATCAGCCAGATGCTGGTTTCTCATACAATGGTAAGTGAGGGGACGGATTATGGAAAGGTTATTGTTAGGATTAGACAGTGTAGGCTCAAAATAATTCAATAGGTAGTGTACCACATATGGTGGATCTAACACATACTGTCATACTGTCATACTGTCATACAAACGTCACCCAATATTAAGACCTGCAGATTTTTATTGATGGTCTGACTCAACTGATACCTACTCGTTCATTATTGATTCATCCTGACTACTGAATACTGACTGGCTACTGACTGGTACTGATCAAGGTCTAATACATACTGGCTGGTTATTGACTCGTACTGATTAATCCTCAACTCGTTACTGATACATGAGTGACTGCTTATCTGACACTCTCACTGAAGAGTCATACGCTTAATCATTGATAGAGTACTTGACTAATTATCGACCAATGATTGATCCATTGATTTATACTTGCTATGCGGAACCACTCAATAAGACCAATCAGCGAGAAGCTCCGCCAGGTTGAAGATACCATCCAGAGATCCAAGAAGGTACGGAAATACATGTGCATTTTGGCCAGTGTCAAGGATATCATGATGTATCCGTAGAAAAACACTCCACAAGGCTATGACTATGCCAGGATTGGTGGTAATCAGAAAATGTGGATGAAACCAACTGAAAAGACCACGTTACTGATGCATTACTGGCTGATACACTTTACAGTATAGAAGAGAAGAGGAAACTTCAGTATACTGTAGAAGGTAGTGTGGTACTTAGTATGGTGCTATGGTACTGGTAATGGTGCTATGGTACTGGTAATGGTGCTATGGTACTGGTAATGGTGCTATGGTACTGGTAATGGTGCTATGGTACTGGTAATGGTGCTATGGTACTGGTAATGGTGCTATGGTACTGGTAATGGTGCTATGGTACTGGTAATGGTGCTATGGTACTGGTAATGGTGCTATGGTACTGGTAATGGTGCTATGGTACTGGTAATGGTGCTATGGTACTGGTAATGGTGCTATGGTACTGGTAATGGTGCTATGGTACTGGTAATGGTGCTATGGTACTGGTAATGGTGCTATGGTACTGGTAATGGTGCTATGGTACTGGTAATGGTGCTATGGTACTGGTAATGGTGCTATGGTACTGGTAATGGTGCTATGGTACTGGTAATGGTGCTATGGTACTGGTAATGGTGCTATGGTACTGGTAATGGTGCTATGGTACTGGTAATGGTGCTATGGTACTGGTAATGGTGCTATGGTACTGGTAATGGTGCTATGGTACTGGTAATGGTGCTATGGTACTGGTAATGGTGCTATGGTACTGGTAATGGTGCTATGGTACTGGTAATGGTGCTATGGTACTGGTAATGGTGCTATGGTACTGGTAATGGTGCTATGGTACTGGTAATGGTGCTATGGTACTGGTAATGGTGCTATGGTACTGGTAATGGTGCTATGGTACTGGTAATGGTGCTATGGTACTGGTAATGGTGCTATGGTACTGGTAATGGTGCTATGGTACTTAGTATGTTACTATGGTACTCGGTATGATACTATGGTACTTAGTATGATACTATGGTATTTGGTATGGTAGAAGTATTAGGCTACTATATGTCCAAGTATACTTTTGTATGGTATGGCGTATCATAACTGATCAAGATGGTTTAGTATTAGTATTGTGGGATATTATGGATAGTATTATGAATTGCTTGATGAGTAGATTATGAATAGCTTGATGAATAGATTATGAATAGATTATGAATAGATTATGAATAGGTTGGTGGCAGCCATGGCAGGCACTTTTTTCCGTCACGTGCCTGGTCTCGCACATTATACCCAACTGTTTCTCTCAACCATACTACTGCTCCTCCATGCATGAAATCGAAGAGGTTGTGTCGGACGACCTAGGGTTCCGGCTCTTGACCGAGAAAAATGGAATAGCGCTCTTTGACTCGCCCATTGACCTTTCTGCCCTGTTGCATCGGCCTTTGCAACTACTTCATGTCTCGCACACAAAACAATTGTACGCTGCTTCCGACTCCAACAAACTCGGAATCGGCCACTTGAAGGTTTTCGATAATTTGACCGACTCGGCCTCTGCCATCCAAGACTTTGTTGCGGTGGATTTGCCTGGCGTCACTACCCTCAAGTTTGATGTTTCGGGGAATCACCTCTATGCCTTGGCAGAGGGGGGTCATCTATTCCGGGCCCCTGTGGGTAAACTTTTGGCGGGAAATGCAAATGTGTTTGCCAAGGTATCGGAGATCTCCGATATTGCTACATTCGATGTTTCTCCTACAAAGGACAATACATATGCTTTGGTGACCAGTGCTGGTGATCTCCATATACACCAAGATGGGGCTGAATCTGCAGTCACGGGCGAAAACATCAATGGCTTTTGTTGGTCTCTGGACGGCTCTCAAATTGTTGCCGTGCATGATCTGCTGGTGTCTGTGTTCTCGCTTAATGGGGACAAGAAGACTACTTCGTCTCTTGAGGACCGTGGTAAATTATTCTCTGTTTCTATAATGGACAAGAACTCCTACTACGTGGTGGGGTTGCCTGGAGATGAAGAGGAGGATGAATATCATACTCTCGTGAAGTTCTCCTCTGATAATACTCTACTGGCAGAGATCCTCCCACTTGGCCCTGGCTTTGCTGATGCCGAACGTGGCCCTGCCTCATATTGTGTCACTCTCCCCAACTGGGTGGACCAGAAAACTTACACTATCATCACATACTCCTTGACGACAGAAATCAGCACTGTGGTGCTTGCTTCGCATACTGAAGTGGTGCTGCCTCTCAACGATACCGACCGTGCTGAATTGCCCATGGACGAAGATGAAAACGATACTTTGCCTGTTGGCTTGGCGTTGGACGTGAGTGGAACTCTGGCCGTGGTGACCTCTCCATGTCCCCTGATCGAAGAGGCCAATGGCGTGCTTCCTCGTGTGTTGTGCTTGAACTCAGCGGGTCGTCTTTTGGTGTGGAACTTGTTCGATGTCAAGGGCGTCAGAAACGGCACCGCAAGCCTTGAGAGGGCTCAGAAACTGTTACTGGGTGGACTTGTGGAGGTTACTGGAAACTTTATAAAAGAAGAACCAAAGTTGGAAACTACACAAGACCCATTACCCAAATTAGAAGATATGCCTAAGCTTGCAGTACCAACAAACTTTGGAGCCAAGCCTGAAGCTTCCTCATTTGGCAATTCTTCCTTTGGTGGTGCACCTGCTTTCGGGAAAACCGGGTTTGGCCTGCCTGCATTTGGACAATCTTCATTCGGATCCAAACCGGCAGCAAGTGGTTTTGGAAGTACCAGTGGTTTTGGAAGTACTAGCGGTTTCGGAAGCACCAGTGGTTTCGGTGCGAGTGCCAACTCGTCTGATTCTCCTTTCGCAAAGTTAGCATCCAAGAACCAGGGTTCTGGTGACATCTTTGGTGGTGGAAGCACAGATAACTCTCCGCCTCTTGGAACATCTTCTTCTACATCAGGCAACGTTTTCGGTGGAACTGATCTGCCACTTGGCAATCTCACCGCTGCATCCAACTCCAAGAGTATTGGTGACCTTGGAAAAGCACCTCAAGACCAAAAAGCTCTAGAGAAGAAAGAGGATGAGAAGCCTCTCTCTTCCCCGAAACTTCCGAAGAAAGAAGACTCTCCTTTTGGTTCACTCAAACCACAATCTTCTTTATTTGGTACACTCAAACTGGAATCTTCTCCATTTGCTGTTTTGCAAGATTTCAAGAAAGACTTACCTGCCAGTCTGGCAAAAGGCCCTTCTTTTATTTCAGGCTTAAAACCACTGAAAGACATCACTTCAGATAAATCGGATCTGGATGACGCAGATTATTCACCTAGCGAACAAAGTGGAGAAGAGTCTGTCGAGGAGTCTAGTGAAGAGGAGTATGACGAAGAATCCACTCCAGACAAATCTAGTGGAGAAGTCAGTGAAGAAGCTAGTGAAGAAGCTAGTGAAGAAGCTAGTGCAGAAGCTAGTGAAGAAGCTAGCGAAAATCAAGGCGGGTTTGGAACTAGTGACAATGAAGAGGTGAAGAAGCTTGGTGATTCTCTCAAGCAGACTTTGGGCAAACTAGCTAAGGAGACATCTGAGCAATCGACTACACCAGAAAAAACCAGTGCCGGTTCCGAATCTGCTCAAGAGTCTAAGCAGGTGGCTAAGCCTTCAGAGAAAGAGCAAGCTGAACCTGTCATCAGTACACCACCCGTTGAAAAGCCAGTTTACGATGGTCAAATTATCTCCGAGTTTATCCGAAAAACAGATTTTGAGAAATTTGGTGGATTCTCCAAGGAGCCCGCTCTCCCTAAAGACCAGGACAAGAGCTACGTCACCAAGCTTGTGCTGACCACTCAAGGCCATTTCGACATCTTGGACGATAACCTAAAAAAATTGGACGATATTTTTGAGGCTGCAAGCTCCAAGCCTGGAGAAGCTGCAGACATCACCGAGGAGAGCAATATTAGCTTGGGCCATGTAGAGGAGTTACAGAAGAGTATCTCCAGAAACCGGTGCCAGGTGAGAAAACTGCTTGAAGACTACCAGGGTCGGGATAAGCAGGTGCAGGAAATCATAGCCAAATCCAATGAGGAAGAGCAAAAGAGAGAATCGATTGAAAAGTTGCTCAGCCAGCTTGCAGCTTTCAAGCAGTCCATCATCAAGAACACCCATGACAAGAACCAATTGGATGCGCGAGCCGCAGCACTCAGGTTATCATTACGCCAAAAACTCGCCCATGTGGAGAATCTCGAGAAGCAGGCTATGGAGCGTCTCGTGCCTCTTGGCGTCCAGGCCAGCCTCGGCGACTTGAGCAAGTTCGAGATGATTGCACATGAGATCCACTACAAGACCAACGAGTATGCGCGTCAGGTAGAAACGCTCCAGAAAGAAGTGCAAGCACTAGCACTCCCCGACATCCAATCGTTGACGCTCGACCTGAGCCATAGCGCCATCTCCACACGCATGGTGGCTGCGGAAAGAAGACACTTGAGCAGCTTGGGAAACACGGCCGCCCGGGTGGTTGCACCCCAGGCCATTGAGTGACACGTGACTCGCGCACGCGGTCTCCAGTCTTGAGTAGGCAGCCAAGTAGTAGCTAGGTCCCATATACTCCACCCTTCATACATACAATAGCTTGAATAACCCTACTATCCGAATAACCTAATACTTTGCCATGAATAACAATTTGGGTGCCATCGTCAGTGTGCCTGGCACCGTGGCAACCACCGGTATCGTCAAGTACATTGGCACCATCAATGGAAAGCTGGGTATGTTTGGCGGCATTGAGCTCCAGGGCCCCCTGGCCACGTCGCGGGGAAAGAACAGCGGCGATTTCAACGGCACGCTCTACTTTGAAGTGGCAATTCCCAAAACTGGCCTTTTTCTCCCGTGGGAGAGACTTGTGCAGGCCAATCCACACCTTCTGCTGATGAGCAGGCCTGTGTCCAGCTACAGAAGAGAGGCCACGCGTACGCCCACGCCGACGAGGCGGTTTTCGTATGAGAAGGGGGAGAGACTGCTAAGGCCGGAGAAGGGGGAGAGGCTGGACTTCGAAAGGCTGCAAAGACTGGACCTGGAGAGGCTGCAAAGAGTTGATTCAAAAGTGGAGCCAAAAATAGATCCTAAAATGGATTACGAAAAACTGCTGAAATTAGACAAATTGGCTAGAACAAGTACTGCAAGAAGCGTTTCGGTGGGTTCAGAGGGTAGTCTACTGAGACAAGGCACAGTTCGAAGGCCCGAATCTAAAAATGATGGGTCGAGACTCGGGTTCAGGCAGACCAGCACAGACAAGTCGCTGGTCTTGGGGCGTAAGTCTGATCACGACTTCATGGAGTGGAAACTCAAGTACGAACAAAAGTGCAAGGAATACGAGCAGAAGGAGGCTATTCTCGCGGACTTACAGAGTACGGTGGACAAGCTACAGCCGGTTTTGGAGGATTACGAGCTCAGCATGGATGAAAAAGACCGCAAGATCAAGAAACAGAAGCTGGAGTACGAAAAAGCCCGCGAGGAATGGCGTCAGAGTCTAGAGCTCATGATCAGCTCTCAGCAGGAGGCAGAGAACTTGTATGAGATGCAGGTCAGCGACTTAAAGGAACAACTCAGTCTTTTGGGCCTGTCCAATTCCCAGAATAATACTGGAGAAAGAGACTTGGAAAGAGACGTGGAGAATAGAGAATTGGTGGCTAGGAATGCTGAGCTCCAGAGAGAAGTGGAGGAGCTCCGGAGAAAGAATGCATCTACCTCCACAGAATCTTCTGATGATTGGCAGCAGGAGAAAGAGCAGCTCCAAAAGAAGGTGTCCATGTTAACCCAAGATGTATCGTCCATAGAGATGGTGATGCAGGATATGCAGGGCAAGATCCGTGCCAAGGACTCGCAAATTGTCAGTCTTGAAATCCAGCTAGAGGAGGCTTCTCTGAAGGAAGTGGATGGTCTACTGGGTGAATTCGGAAAAATGTCTGTGGAGAATAAGGAACAAAAGGAGAGCATGAGAGCACAGGTCACCGAATTGGAAAAGAAGGTGAAGGAAAAATCAACGCAGGTTGATTCTTTGAAGAAGGAGTTGGAGGAGTCTGCTAGAAACTTGGATTCTCTGCTACAAGAAGTCGAGCGTTTAAAAGATACTATTAAGAAGTTGGAAGGTTCTGGTTCTGGCTCGGACTCTGGCGAAACTTCTCAGCTTCGAAAGACCATCGAGGATCTAGAACACGAACTCAACATGCGGCCTTCCTTTGAAGAGTTGACCGAGCTCCAGAACTCCTTGGAAGATATCGAAACGTTACACCAAAACGAAATCGAGGAACACGAGATGGCTTTGAAAAAGACCCGTGAGCAGAATTCCGAGTTGCAGGAGAAAATCGCCAAGTTGAATGAGCTCTTGCAAACCAAAACTGCTGGAACAGAGACCAAAAAAGAACCAGAAAATGGGGTTGGAAAGAGTGAGGAGACTGCGTGGAAAAACGATGGGCTGTTGCCAATCTACTCCCCAAAAACAAAAACAGACCCCAGCCTAGGGCGACCTGAATGGTGTGGGTTGTGTGAGCGAGATGGCCATGATAGTCTCAACTGTCCTTACGAAAATGACATTTTTTGAGGAAGTTTTTTGAGTTTTGAGATATTAGCTTTCATTCGGTCCCCTTTCCTTCAACGGATCGGCCATCTTCTTGATCAAGTTTTGCCGGACCAACTCGGGATGAGAGTTCAAGGCTACGGCGTTGTATGCAAGCAAGTTGTCATGCATGGCCAAAGATGCTAAGGTGTCACGGTGGATATTGGTGATGAACTCTTTGCGGGTGGTGTCTGGGTTACCAACGCCCACATACTTTGCTTTTTGGTTGAGGTACTGGTGGGAGTCCCGAACTTTATCAGCCATTACAGAAGATGAGAGAAAGTGAGGTGAGCAGTAAGGTGCGGCGGTGGATGCAGGAGGATGGAAACGGCACCCCGAAGCAGACAAAGCAAAGCGACAAAAGTGGCCAAAAAGCAGTCTAAATGGTTAAAAAGCAGTCAAGACAAAAGCAGGCAAAAAAGAAAAATGGTCAGAAGAAATGTGTGAAGTTTGGTGTGATTCTGGAATGTGATTGTTACGAAGGGGTCAGTGTTTGGAATAAAGTGGAAGTGATGTGATGGGCCCTGCGCATTGATAGCCCGACGTTATGGGCCCTGCCCCGCGCTATAGGTATAGTCTAATGAGTGCGATAGCGGAGTCAAAGGCCAGTGCTCAGCACCACAGCATTCCAAATATGCTTCAAACAGCAACATCAGTCATGATAGAAAGGTATGATATCCTATGTGGATAATTATTGTATAATCATTATATATTTATTATCTAGTATATAGTAGGAAATAGTTCAGTAGAATAGGTATGGGCAGTACTAGCTAGTGAGTATAGGCACAAGGCACTAGGGAATTAAATACAGGACAATAGAGGTTACTAAACCCTTATTGTTAACACATGCTTTTCGATACGTTTTCAGTACCTTTAATGGCTCGACATCACTGCATAAAATTTTATATAGGAGCAAGGGCAGATTGTGGAGATGGTCGTAGGGAGAATGTAGTGCGTAGAGACATGTCAAACGCCTTGCAAGTTAGCGGTGATAAGCCAACAGAGAGCAGCGCATTGGCCGTCCCAAACCAACCTGAAACATCCACCCACCACCCACCACTCACCAAATCATCTAATCTAATGACGTAGTCTTTTTTTTCTGCCCAATTCTGTCTAATACGATTAAATCGCAAAAGATCCAATAACATACATTAAACCCAAGCACCAATTCAATAAGCTGTGGTGGACCAGTTTCCCCTCAGATTTGCATACATCAGGCCGCGCGAAATACTCCGCTCTCTCCACGGATTCTTGACTCACTCTTCCCCATCAAAAGCAGCAACATCTTCCCTCCACAACCACCGCCACAACCACCGCCACCCAAAACTATAAAACCTCCCAGACCCCCAAACCCCCGAAAACACATCCCCGAAAATCACACATTCTCTAGTGCATTAAACAATTTGTCCCACACATAACCCACCAACCAACCACCAGTCGTCGCCCATGCTGAAAAAAAGTAACCCCGATCTTGGTGATCTTGTTCATGACCTAGATGACTCGGCCTTAAAGATTTTCTCAATGTATCAGAACAAGAACTACTTGCCGCATAACGAGCGCGTGTCCAATATCGCATGGCGGATCCAGAACCAGAAAATCATGCGCAGGGCCCAGCTGGTTGCAGAGAGCCCTGCCAATAAGCAGACCCTGGGCAAGGGCTTGGGGGTGGCTCTGGCCCAGGCCCTGGTCCATAAGCAGAACAAGCAGAAGGTGGGCAAGCCGGTCCACTCCAGACAGCCGTCTTCCAATGTGGACGACTTTGACTACGTGGCCCATATACGCAAGATCTCCCAGGAAGAGTATAGCAGTACGCCTATGGCCAAGAGTGCTTCGGTGCTGTTTCCCGTTACCAACACATCACGGCCCAACTTGAACTCCAACTCCAACCCCAACTCCAATTACTTTCACAATTCCACATCCCAGAATTCCTTCATCTCCACCTCTAAGAATTCCCTCAATACCTCTCATTCCATGTCTCATTCCATGTCTCACAACTCGTTCAACTCCAACGCCAATACCAGCCTGACGTCTGCTCCTGCGGTGGATCCATACCTTCTGCATTTCTCGTCGGAAAGCGAACGCCATGCGCTGAAATCCGCCAGATGGCCTCCGGGCGAAAAATCCTCCGATGGCTCGTTTCTATCGTCGTACATCAGCCTGCTTGAGTCCACTTTAAAGGGCGATGCTAAGACGTCGTCTTCCATATCGCAGCCTCACTCCGTGCCCAGCTCACTTACCCATACGGGCTCTTCGTCTGTGTCCCAGAAAAGCTCGGGCTTGGAGTGCTCCAATTGTAATACGCGAACAACCCCGCTCTGGAGATCCACCAGTCATGGCGATACCTTGTGCAATGCATGTGGGCTCTTCTATAAGCTCCACGGCACGTTGCGCCCGGCTATCAGCACGCAGAGTCAGCGAAATAAGGCCTCGGCCCGGGTGGCACCTTCCGGTACTACCAAATCCATAGGCTCACTTGACCATGTAGTGTCGTCTTCTAATACTGGCATCTTGACAGAAATGGGCAGTTCGAGTAGTCGCGGCCTAGCTCCTCAGAGCATGAAAGACTCCACGCCCAGACCCGACTTGGCTGCTTCCATGGTGCAGGCGAACGGAGAGTTTGGGTCGTTCGTGGACTTTGACCGCAGCTCTCAGCAAGAGCCTTTCGGCAACATGGGCTACTCGCAGCCAGATACCACGTCAGATGAAATCGATAAGCTCTTGAACTTGAACTTGTTTCAGCTGGAGAGCTTTGTCATTGGAGCATCCAAGATGCCAGACTTTAGCATGGGAGGCTACAACTCCAAGGGCCTCGAGGCCACCGACGAGATCCTCATTGACGAGCCTCATAACCACTCCAACAACTGGAACTGGCTAGATTTCGATCCCACGCCATCGGGCCATTGATTAGTGTATTTATTATGCACCTCTTCAGATCCAGACATGTATTGTATAAAGGTAATTGTGAATATATTCATCTAGCGTCCATGTAGAAATGTGGGTAATCGCAGACCTTTGGGAAACCATATATCGATATTAGTAGATAATCCCAAGTTAATTATCAGGCCATACAGACATATCATTGTCAGTATACGAACATTCATACCGACTTCATACATCGTTACACTGACTACGGACTATATGAAGGACATGGATAGTCCAGTCTCCTTCATCAGCAAAACCATCATCAACCAATAAGTCCAACCATTGAGTCCAACCATTAAGTCCAACCATTAAGTCCAACCATTAAGTACTAGACAAAGCATGTTTAAGTAGATATCAGAGCAGTAAATACTGTGTGTTCTGGTATTGCGCGATACTCACAATAAGCATGATAAAAGACGTGTATGTCGGTTCCATAGAAGTTCAAGTAGATCTATAGATTGATATCTTGATAATATGTGTACCGTATTTAGTAATAGAGCTGTAGACTGTTGTAGACTGGTGTAGACCGTTGTAGACCGTTGTAGACCGTTGTAGACTGGTGTAGACCGTTGTAGATGTTAGACTAATACGGATACTCTTAGAATAGAGTAGAAGACTGGTAAAGATTAGTAGACTACAGAGTGACTCATCAGAATACGGTTCTGACTGGTACAGAAGGCTAGTAAAGACAAGATTTGCAGATGACAAGACTGGTAGAATACTCTCTTTAGAATAATACAAAAGACTAGTAGAGACTACTACCTACTACAAAGTAATGGATAGTAGACTAATGGACTAGCAGAGTACTTTGTTTAGAGTATTACAAATGACTAGTAGAGACTACTAAAGTCTAGCTAGGTGAAGGCTAGTATAGACTAAAGGCTAGTATAGACTAAAGGCTAGTATAGACTAAAGGCTAGTATAGACTAAAGATTATGTAGACTACTGAAGACTACTGAAGATTACTAGAGACCATTGGAGAATATAATTTTAAGACTGGTAGATATTAGTATAGGAGTACAGAGTAAAGAAGACTAGTAGAGAACTGGACTAGCAAAAGACTCTATCCAAAGTAGTGTGGAAAATTGGATACTAGAGGCTAGCAGATAACTTTCCATCTATGGGGGTCCAGAATTTATATACTAAAAACTTGAGGTCTATCAAAATCTTTATGTGCCATAGTGATGGAACATCTGTCAGCCAGATTCTTATTATGTATGTATACATATATATATTCTCGCTCGAGCTTCATGAGTAGTGTAGTACAGAGACTGTTTGTCTGTAGTTGTGTGGTTCTGGGAGGTCGCTTCTTGATTGTCTAATGGTAGTCTTGCCTAGGCAAGAGCCTTACTTTAATGGTAGCTTGAAACAACCCTGGTATTGATTTAAATGTACGTAGTGCAAGAACCTATATAACCTTTGAAGGCTAATGAGAGAGTACTACTTATGAGACTAGTGTAGTTAGTGAATAATATAGCTTATACACTAGTGTATGCTAAATAATGATACCTGTATTAGTACCACTCTACCATACGACTATACTACTCCTGCTACTAAACTCTGCTTACTGCCACCAGTAATGTGGACTCTACCATAGGACTACACTGCTAGTAACATGTACTATACTAGTGCTTCTCACTTAAATACAGGTACCTCAGTAATGGCATTTAGAGAGCGGTAGTAGATACCAGTAACAAGATACTAATACATAGACTAGCACCTAGATAATAGTACTACTCTTAGGTGGTGGGGCTACATACAGAGTAGTAGTAGGAAACAGACAGTATTACCCAAATGGTGGCATTACTACTGCTACTATAGTTTACTACTTCTTCTCTACTTTATTCTTTCATTATGAGTGGATTAAATTCCACTATATAGAGAGTGTGTATACATAATAACCTTAAGCAAAGGCTGTTCCATGCGATTTCTAATGTTCTGATGTTTTGATGTTCTGATGTTCTGTTGTTCTGTTGTCCTGATGTTCTGTTGTTCTGTTGTCCTGATGTTCTGTTGTCCTGATTTTTTGTTGTCATGATGTTTTGTTGTCCTGATGTTATGCTGGTACGTAGCTCCGTCCCCCACCAACCAGCCACAAGATTCAACTGTTACCTGTATTAATATGATATAAGATCAGTATCAATCCTACTATCAAAGTTAGATTAAATTAGTACTCATTTTGGAATTATTCATATTGAGTGTGTCATCGACTCATCATACATATCATATAAACACTCTGAATGTCATAGAAGATATTGGGATTCCATATCCACTTATTCTGCTACTGGTCATCTGTCTAGTCATTCAACTTCATCTTTATCTTCATCTTGTCCTTGGGCAAAATACTAGCTCCCATCAATCTTCGGATCAAAGGATTAGCCTCGAACAATCACTTCCCGTTCCTATCATCTCTGGTCAAAAGGTCACGGGTGGCACTTCTGATCTTAAATAATTGGAAAGCTGATTCTGTAGATTGCTCTCCTGGTCATCAAACCGGATTCACCATTCAACTTCAATTTAGAGGCCTAGAGCGTCCTTGAGAGAGCAGCTGAGCCTAGTAAGGTAAACCTACATAATTAAAGCTAAGAGAGTATGTACCAGGGTGAAGAATAAGGCTACCACATTAAGTAGTGAGTTCGGTGAGTAGAGAATCAGTCACTTAAAAGATCAGTGGGGTGTAGTAAGTAAAAGCTGAGAATACTATTCAGTAAGCTTTAGTTTGTCTCGGCCCAGCTAAACGGTTTTTTTTTTTGATTGGGTCGATATGTGAGTCAAGTATCAACTATCCCAACCAATTTTTTAGGCTCCTCGAAATATAGCAGTTTATATTTTTTGCTGTACTCGTATGAGTGAGAGTGTTATGTTGTAGGGTAGGATCTTAAGGAGTATGGAATAAGGACTGTAGAGTGTAGAGTGTAGAGTATGGAATAGTATAGAGTGTATAGTATAGAGTGTATAGTATAGAGTGTATAGTATAGAGTGTATAGTATAGAGTGTATAGTATAGAGTCTAAAGTATGCAGTGTAGTGCCAGAATTTCTATATAGTCAAAATTTTACATAAACTGGCTTTTAGGAAGTTTACGTAGTTAGTGTGTGGGTAGTAGTGGATGTAACTCTCTGGTCCTGCTGGTTCGCGTCTTGGTAGTATTTCGCAATCCTCGTATTCGTCTCATGTGTCATGTCGAATTGTATCATGTAGATATGTCATGGGTGTCATGAGCATTGTGGTGGACATTGTCATGTACAACTACCACAAACCGTGTCAGGGAGGAATTGTGTCATGTAGTTATTACACATAACCCTGGTTCTCTGTAAGAACACCTAAATCACAAGTGGCCTGGAAACATCACTACATGCTTACCACTTTTGGCATTGATGGCCTGGAGGAACAACTGCGTGAGGTCCGATTGTCCGTCCCAGTTTAGGTGGTTGAAATTGACTGGCTTAAAGACTCCTGCTTCGAAAAACTCAAGGAGTGCCCGTACAGTATCCACCTTGGACTGGGGGTTTTCCCGGGTGTTTCTGGTGAGCCAGTAGCTCTTCAAGGTGATGTTCTTCGCCAACTGCACAGCAGGCGAAAACAGAACGTTCTGGCCGGTCAGGACGCCGTAGTTAACAAAGATTCCATTGGCTGAAAGACATGCCACCAACGTTGGAGTAGTAGGGCCTCCAAGCGAGTCCAAGGCAAGTCTGACTCTGGCTTCACTTCCCACTAGTTTGGGCAAGGTGTCCAGCACGAAATCGTCCTTCAAGAAATCTTCATCCGAGATAACCTTGGAGGCGCCTAAAGTGCATAATTCCTCGACCGTATCTGCAAAGTCAGAATTGTTTCTAACCACAGCCAAGGTATTTACTCCATAATGGCTTGTGATTTGAAACAAGTACTTGTTGACAAAGGAGGTGCCCGCATTGACCACGATCCAGTCTCCAGCATGCCAATCGGAAATGTACTGGTGGTACAACTGGTAGGCCGTGCAAGGGTTGGTGGAGATGGTCGAGGCTTGGTCTACGGAGATCTTTTTTTGATTGCCATCTGAGATAACAATAAGCGGGTCGGGATTTTCCTGCGTGAGGTCAACAATGGCGTGAGATCTCCATGTGCCGAAACTGGTGAGCTTCAAGATCACCCACTGGCCCACTTTATACCGCTCCACATTTTTCCCTACAGCCAAGACTTTGAAGCAGCCCTCATTACCGCCCACCGCCACTCTAGGCTCGTTAGGGTCTTGGCCCAAGTGTTGGAAATTGATGGGGGTCTTATACGAGCCTTTGATTTGGAGGCAATCAGACGGGTTTACGGGAATGCCTAAGGCAGCAATAAGCACCAGGTTGACACCAAGATGGGCCGGGTCAATGGAAGCTTTGGAGGTGAAAAGCGCTTGATTTAAATCAGGGTTAGTTTCGGTGAAGGACACTGCGCTAACCAGAATCTTCATGGTGGCGTAGGGAACAAGAAATTCAGGGGGAGAAGGCGAGCACCAATAAGGTTGCGGCGTGATCGTGGAGCCGAGCACCAATAAGGTTGCGGCGTGGAGCGTGGAGCCGAGCACTAAACAGAAGTAAAAATAGACCGAGCACTAGACAAGACAAATTCATGCGAAAGTAGCAGAGGCGAGCGTCAAATAAGGTCAGCAGAGTTCGAGACAATGGCGCTCGGATGCAAACCTAAACGAGTCTCGCAGCTCGGCTACCGCGCGCAGTTACCGTGCCCACCACAGCAAGCCGTCTATTATTAGTTTTTTCATTATGGGTATGCTGTATAGCGGGTTTAACATGGGGACACGAGCCCGCCGGCCTCCACGCATCCTCCCGTCCAAGACTCGGTAATCATGCGTCTGTTGCGTCTATTGCGTCTATTGCGTCTATTGCGTCTATTATTGGAGTGGTATACTATGTTGGTGTTGCTGTATTAGTGGACACTAAAGTGTATTGTATATTTTGCATTGTGAAGTGGTATACTGAACAGCATTCGAGGAAAGTAGTAGACTAGTGTATAGATAGTTTATTAAATATTTAATGGGGGGTATTATTGGTATATTAGTTCAGTATTAGTTCAGTGTTTATTCTATAGTAGTTTTTTCGGTTGGTGGCTTTTGTTGTGTGGCTTTTATCAGGTGGTGGTATGGGTACTGCTCAGTGCTACTTGGGCTACTTGGTGCTATTTGGTAGTGTGGCAGTTTGGTAGTGTGGGAGTTTAATGGCACTGAACACAGTTTCATAAGTGCAAATAGTGTTTTTGGAGCGCACACGGCCGTTTCAGGCCGGGTTTTCGGAAACCCAGAAATAAAATGCGGTGTTTCACGTCTTCCTCGAGTCCTGAGACGACATGTGCAACGGGGTGTATCAGCGAGGCTTGAGCAGTAACGTATATTTACCTACGCACCGGATGTGGAAAGAAGTCCGGCTGTATGCCGAAAATTACGCACGTCGAAACAGAAGCATGCATTACCTGCCATCCATGCAGCTAGACTGGGTCGCCAAAATAGGTCTTTTTTTTTCCAGTTTCTTTCCTACCTGCTATATTTTTAGCTTCTCTACGCACAACTCCTTCGGCGTCTACGTGGGAATCTTCTTTCATCTCTCTTCATTTTCCTCCATCTTCATCTGCATCGTCACTTTCCTCTTTCTTTGCATCCTCCCCCATCCTCCTTTCCCCCATTTCACCTTCCATTCTTCCCCCTGCATTGTGCTCTATTGATCTTCCTCGATAGACATCCCGGACCATCCTGATGGGGCTTTTGACACGACTCAGAAGCCACGAACGCAGCCGGTCCCATGATCCGAAGTCGTCTCCTGACCCTAGCCAAGTACTCCACTCGGCTTCTTCTTCCGGAGGCAGTGATTTCCTGTTTATGTCCCTGCTGTCACAATCCTCTGTGGATAAGGGGAAGCCTTTTGAATTGCTGATGAAGGAGGCAGGCGTGCAACGTCGCCAGCTGCGCCGTGTTCTGAACCAGAACAACCGTCACAGCATGCCGACCGTCTCGTCCTCTCCACTACGTCAAACTCACCCTGCGGGGAAAGGCCCTAAAAATGGCATGCAAGGGTTCCACAACAACTCCATGCAAAACATTGGTCAAAGTTTTGGACAAACAAACTCCATGCAAAACCTTGGCGATTATGCATACTCTAATGATGGTCTGTATGCATACGACTCCAATGGTACTGGGTACCCTTCACAGCGGACCCCAACGGAGACCATGAACACGGTGAGGCCTCCCAATAGAATCCTCAGCAAGCGTGTCGCTTCGGGTTTGTCAACTTCGCTGTTCGAGGTATCCAGTGCTGATATTTCCGGTGTGTCGGGCAACTCTGGAAGCAGCTCCGACTACGAGGAGGAGAACGAGACTCTACAGGAATCTCATCCTTACTATAAGCAATGGAAGGAGTACTATGAGGCTTTGGAAAGACAAAAGTTGGACCCTACTGTGGTGGTGGCTCAGCAAGTGTCACAATTGCAATCGCAGACCCAGTTCCAGTCGCAGCCTCATTTGAGCATCAGCCCGGAGTTTCTCAACCAGGCAAAATCAAAGAAGGTCCTGGATAATTTGGTGTTGAACTCCCGCAAATCGACCATCAAGTCTAATCGCTCGGCTTCGGTTCCTTCTTTTGGCCATGCTGCTGCAAACCCTCACTCTCGGTCCGTGTCTATCAATGCATCATCTACAGGCGAGCCTGTCACGTCTGCCACCACTTCAAACTTTACTATAGACGGCGGACTTTATGAGCAAGAGCAAACTGGAGCTGCGGTGAGAAAGGAGCTGCCTGTAATGAATGGCAATAACATGCTGCCTGTTAGAGATGACACTTCAGCTCGGCCCACTAGAAATGGAGAGAATGCCCTGCCGGTTCGGATCGGCCAAGAGCCCAGAAGAGACGTGAGTCAGATCTCTGACTATGCTGCATACATTTTCTATGATGATGAAAAGGACCCGGAGTTGAACACACCTGCTACCCAAAATGTATCTCCCCAGAAGCCATCTCCTCAATATGCAGTTTCCCAAAGTGCAAGTCCCCATAATGTTAATTCCCAAAGTGCATCTCCTCAAAATGTCTCTCCTCAAAATGAGATGAGCCGGCAAAGTTCCACTGCCTCCGCAAGCTCATATAACTCGTTGCAAAGTGAGAAACAGTTCAGTGTGGGCCGGCATCCCAGCAGAATTGCCACGCCCTCTAACAACCCCAAAATTCCTAAAAGAAAGCCATCCTTCAGTCCTCCATTGACCGGTCCGCCTCCCCCAATTTACCCCAACATGTATAATGGGGCACATCACCTGACTACCAGCTTCTCGGACTTTAACCGCCATAGCATGATGGGTATGCCCATGAACAATGCCTATATGCAGCAAATGCAACAACAGCTCATACAGCAGATGCAGCAGATGCAGCATCTCAACACTGGCCAATACCAAGGGCAGTTCAATGCACCCAAAACGGCAATTTCATCAGATTCCAAGATCAATGCCCGTATACAGGAATTCACCGCTTTGCGTCAAGCCATTGCTTCTGGTAACAAGAGTCTCGAGTTTCGTCTCCAGTGGTTGAAAATGTTGGTGTGCGCAGTCAACTATAAGCTTTTCTCGTACATCAACATCAAAGGCGAGCCAATTCTGCAGGAACAGATCTCGCCCAACAAGCAATTTTTCATCAAGTCCGTCCAGACCCATCTCCAGAAACTTTTGAGAGAACTCAACAACGACAGAGTGAAGAACAAGGAGAAGATCTTTGGTGAAATCTGCTTCATCCAGGGCTGTCTCTACCTGCAGGCATACGCCGAAAGATACTACCAAGATTTCGGGTATGACCGAAACGACGAGGAGGCAGAGCGGTTCTTCCATCTTGCGATTGACTATGATCCATTGTGTTTTAAGGCATTTTACGAGTTGGGTGAATTATACGAGAGCCAAGATTTGGAGGATAAGTTCGATCTTGCCTTGGAAAACTATAAGGAATCCGCCAAGTTGGGCTACAACCGGGCCATTTATAAAGTGGCACTCATTTACTTGATCGTGCCCAAAGTTCGGCTGATCAAGTACTTCCGGTACTTCAAAAATTTGGCCGACATTGACATGGAGTCGCGTGAAATCCAGCTCAGTGGCATTGACCTTGAGGAGCTCGAGCAGGTTGTGGGGTTGGCGCAGTTCCAATTGGGAAAGATTTATGAGGGCATTTACCCCGGTGACTTGACAATTGAAGACCAGTTTGTGGTGGAGTCCTTGGAGCTTGCACCCGTCAATTACTCCAAGAGCTTGTCGTACTATAACCGTGCAGCCAAGCTTTCGTGTCTCCAAGCACAGGTCAAGCTCGGGCACATTTATGAGCAGGGTGAATTGAACCGGCCACACAACGCAGTCAAGTCGATTCAGTGGTACATCAAAGCAGCCACTTCTCCGCTCAAGTTCAAGCGGCATGCCGAGGCCATGTTGGGAATCAGCCGTTGGTTCATGAGAGGCACAGATTCCGAAAGCAAGCACATTCCGTTCAAGGATACACAGATGGCGGTCCAATGGTGTGAGCGGGCCTGCAAGGAGTTTGGCTCAGCAGAAGCATTCTACCAGATGGGGTTGTATGTGGAGGAGGGCTTGAGCTTGGGAGATGCAAAGCTGTACTTCCAAGAAGCAGCGGAAATGGGCCACGAACTCGCCATGCAGAAATTAGGGGAGCAATACCCCGGCCAAGTATAGAATAAAGTTATATGCATAGCTTGAATCATCGTAGACACCATCAACGGAGTATACAGATGGATAGAAGACGGATTTGGAGAAACAATACCAGGAGTATAGGCAGAGTACTATACTACGTATACGTAGACACTATACCATAATATAAAGAGTGTCTATATTCCCTGACAATTTGTAGTCTAGTATTTGTGTCTATAACAATTCGTAGGTACTACGTCCACTGCTAACTATATCCTCTACTACTACTCTATCCTCTACTACTACTCTATCCTCTACTACTACTCTATCCTCTACTACTACTCTATCCTCTACTACTACTCTATCCTCTACTACTACTCTATCCTCTACTACTACTCTATCCTCTACTACTACTCTATCCTCTACTACTACTCTATCCTCTACTACTACTCTATCCTCTACTACTACTCTATCCTCTACTACTACTCTATCCTCTACTACTACTCTATCCTCTACTACTACTCTATCCTCTACTACTACTCTATCCTCTACTACTACTCTATCCTCTACTACTACTCTATCCTCTACTACTACTCTATCCTCTACTACTACTCTATCCTCTACTACTACTCTATCCTCTACTACTACTCTATCCTCTACTACTACTCTATCCTCTACTACTACTCTATCCTCTACTACTACTCTATCCTCTACTACTACTCTATCCTCTACTACTACTCTATCCTCTACTACTACTCTATCCTCTACTACTACTCTATCCTCTACTACTACTCTATCCTCTACTACTACTCTATCCTCTACTACTACTCTATCCTCTACTACTACTCTATCCTCTACTACTACTCTATCCTCTACTACTACTCTATCCTCTACTACTACTCTATCCTCTACTACTACTCTATCCTCTACTACTACTCTATCTGCTCCACCAATAACTACTACGATTTTCATTGTAGAAAATTTAGCAGATCTAATTGGATATTTCTACTATAGTGGGTCATTTAAAAGGCTATCTAGGTGGTGGGTAATTCTGAGACGAGCCAACTTCATTGACATAAACCAAATACATGAACAGAAACAAATGAGAATATGATTTTTAGCTTTGTCAGAATTTCAGGAAGACTAGTTTCTAACTATTGAGGTGAAAAGAGGAACGAATAGAGAATGCCGAAGATTCATTATTCAAACCGAGCAAGAGTCAACTTCTACACTAATGAATGAAAGAAAAAAGAGCAAAAAATAAGATTTAAAATATTTATAAGAAATGAACAAAGAGGAAGAGATTAGATATTAAATATTGAGACTTAAGGTTCACTGGATCATTACTCTTCATTATTGAGACAGTGATACTATGAAAAACGACTGCCCCTTTTCTGTGAACCAATTGGCTACTGACTTTCCCGGGATCCAACTGGCTATTGACTTTTATGGGATCCGAATGGCTTATTGAGTCCAAATTATGATAGTCAGTATCAGGACATTAAATACAATGTTAGACTAAATCCACGCTTACTATATGGGCTTACCATAACTTCAACAGAACATAATTGTTACTAGAGGTATCATTGTTTAGCACATACTAGTAGTAGTGTAGTAGTGTAGTAGTGTAGTAGTGTAGTAGTGTAGTAGTAGTAGTGTAGTAGTAGTAGTAGTGTAGTAGTAGTAGTAGTGTAGTAGTAGTGTTTTTCAAAACTATTCAACCCAGCGCGACAAAATGTTTCGTACCCCTTCGCACAGTCTTTCAAACCAAATGGACAAGTTGTTGTATACAGGATACCAAGGAAACCAATTCAGTTTCGTCCGTTTTTCACCCTTGATTGGTACTGCAAGACTCCCAAATGTAGTATATAAGAGGCAATCCTCCAGATTTAAGATTTCAGAATATTGAAATCCAATGAAAGTTGGTGTGAAGCATTACGCTATTTGGTTCGAAAGAATTTGCTAAGGGGTACGAAACTTTTTGAATTAGTGGTTTGTTTAATATTGCTAGTGTGGTCCGAAACATTCTGTCGCTTAGGTCCAAAACATTCTTTCGCGTAGGTCTGAATCGTTTCAAATAACACCGTATATTATATAGCACTATGTATTAATACTAGTAGTAATATGAAGTAGCAGAGTCAATTGAAGTAGTAAAGTAGTGGAGTAGTGGAGTAGTGGAGTGGTGGAGTAGTTGTAAATTAATGATAGCTTGGTTGGGCACTAGCAGCAGTCCTGTAAAGCATAAGTAGTACTAGTGGTAGTCATAGCCCTACTACTTTATTTATATAGAATACATCCTCCACAAAAAAAGATAGTTTTTCAATTTAAAAACTGTTTTGAATTTTCCGGAATTTCAGAAAAAAAAATATATTTGTTTCTAAAGCTTTAGCTAGGGTGTGTGGCCTGCGCTACGGTTGGTATATGCTGAGCACGTGCATAACACGTGACTTTGTTCAAATCTCTGGCTGAAATAGGCAACTCCAAGCCCGGAATACTCAAATCCGGGCCTTATATCCAGTTCCGACCTATTTAGTTAGGTCGTTTTATCTTGTGCAAAAAAAATCTTTTTCCAAATTGAGAAAAGTTCTGAAATTTCCGGAATTCCAGAACGAATATGTCCGTTTTCTAAAACTTCATCTAGTGTGTGCGACCTGGAACGGTAGGTATATTTTTAGCACGTGCATATCACATGACTTTGTTCAAATCTTTGGCTGATTATTACTAAGTGTAGAGTGACTAGCGATCCACATACGACTTGTACTGTACATTACTTCAGATATCGTACTAGACTACCAGATATCCTGACTACCAATCTTGTTTAGACTATACTAGATACTAGATATTAGATACTAGTTACTAGATATTAAATACTAGATACTAGATACTAGATATTAGATATTAGATATTAGATATTAGATACTAGATATTAGATACTAGATATTAGATATTAGATATTAGATACTAGATATTAGATATTAGATACTAGAAAATAGTTACTAGTTACTAGATATCCTAGACGACTATATACATTGAATCTATATTTCTTAGGTGGTATCCACGGAAAGATCCCCAGGCAAGACGCCATTCCTTGTGCTGCAATTGCTTGGAGAAAATGTCAAAGTCGTGGCTCTCAAGTCGCTCCAAGTAGACTACGGTAGGGTATGCACATCCGTCAAGTTGTAGTAGTATTAGTCTTATATTAGTACAGTGGTGGTAGTAAGAGTAGTAGTATAAGTCTTATATTAGTATAGTGGTGGTAGTAAGAGTAGTAGTATATAGTATTTGTAGCTTTAGTAACGGAGACCCAATATGGGAATTAGGAAACGAATATGAGAGGTGTGATGCTAAGACTTCATCCTCTAGAGTAGTAGTGGTGGTAGTACTAGTTGTTCTAGTTAGGTGGTCTGAACATCTTACTTGCAAGCGACCTTCTAGGTTATTCTGGTGTTAAGAGGTGGTTCGAGTACAAGGTTGTGAATAGAGTAGTGAACTACTTGGGGGTGTTAGAAGACTACTTCTGAAGAATAAATTGTTAAGACACGGTCAAAACCTACTCCAAAAGGAACTACTCCAAAACAGTACTATTCCGTTTGAAGACTACTGCCAAAGAATGACTACTCCTAACGAATACTTTAGTTACGGAAGTAGTAGTTCTAGTGGTGGTGGTAGAACTGTTGTTAGTATTACATTCTGTAATATAGTAGTACTAAAGGAGTAGTAGTAGAACATGGTTCTAGAGCGTAGTAAAAGAGTATGGTGTAGTGTAGTAGTATAGTGGTAGTAGTATGGTACTATAATTGCACAGCATAATGTATAGCGAGTAGTCAGTAGTACACTATAGTAGTAGTATAGGTGAAAAATTAGCAGGATTCATAGTAATAACCGGTGGGATTAGAGTGGTATATTCGTAGTACTAGAGGAAGTAGTACCAGAGGAAGTAGTACTAGAGGAAGTAGTACTAGAGGAAGCAATACTATAAGAAGCAGTAGTACTTGTATAGACTGCTATATTACCAGAGAGTAGAGTATATTTACGATAGACATAGTGTGCTATACGGTATAGGAGAGGGGCACTCCTTAAGTATAGTTTATTTATAGTGCTCCATAATGTAGTCTAATGATATATTGTTTGTGAAGGTGAAATATAGTGTAAAGTTGATTCTTAGTAAGAAATTGTATAGAGTATATACGTTACTAAGGAACTGAACTTGAAATGGAAAATACATATTAATGATAGAAGACCGTTATGGGTGAAATTGTGTTAGAATCTTTGGGTAGGATCTGTGTTCAGAATAGTAGTCTATAGTAGTCTATAGTAGTGTTAGATTCTTGAATACGTCTAGTACTAGGAGTTATGTTCATTCGTTGATGGATCCCCAATAAGTGGGAATCCGAGTAATTATATAGCTAGCCAGTGAATACCAGAGAGTGAAGCAGGGCGCTTAAACGCCATGTCACGAGGTAAGGTGAATCGATGAGTCCAAGTCACGGGTTATGGTGCCTTGGATGAGTCACTGGCATTCGTAGGCTCGAAGATACCTCTATGGGTAGTGTGTCTACCCATGGTAGGTCTAACAAGTAGTCTATAGTAGTCTATAGTAGTCTATAGTAGTTTACAGTACTCATTATAAAGTAGCGTAGTATAGTAGTGTAGTATAGTATACCGGGGTAAAGAAATAGTCAATAGAGACTCATATTGTAGGTTTGACAGAGTCCATGGTTTTTATATTAGGAATTGAATCGTGACTATATTGATCCGGGAAGCCATACAGTAGTATAGTAGTACTTTAGCTGTACATTGACTAGTAGTTTACTACACTATATACTACACTGACTATACATAAAAGTCATGTCACTCCAACACTACTACACTGACTATAGATGTAATTCTACACTTTCGGAAAGAGAAGTATTGTAGTATAGTATAGTAGTATAGTCAGTAGTATAGTAGTATAGTAGTATAGTAGTATAGTAGTATAGTAGTATAGTAGTATAGTAGTATAGTAGTATAGTAGTATAGTAGTATAGTATGTGTTAGATCCACCATAAGTTGTACCCTACCTATTGAGGTGAAGAGCCTACACTGTCAAATCCTAACAATGGCCACTTCAAGACGCTGTGCATTCATCGCTATTGTTCTCGGGCTAGGCCTTGCAAGCCCTCTCCTCTAAAAGTGTTTAAGTACCTCAGATTCCTCCCTCGAAGGAATCATCGGCGAATGAACATAGTAACCAGAATACCTGACGTAACCGAAGTATAACAGTATGATAGTAGTATAGTAGCATAGTGTAGTAAAGTAACAGATGGTGTCTAGGTAACTTCATATTATGACTCTAACTGTTGGTACCTCTCACCACAAATTAATTACTAGTACATCTCTCACTATTTCCTTCTATTATATTACGTACTGTATCATCTATATATCTGTATATTACTTCTTCTTCTTCATATTATTTCCCTATTGTTCTTTTTTTAATATCTTGTACTGTTTAAAAGAGTGATGTAGTACAAGGGCAGTGCTATAGTATAAACGTATGGCTGTATGCCAATACAGTGGTATAATTTAGTCTCCAATAGCTTAGTGTAGTAAAGTACATAGTACAGTATAGTGTTACAATTAGCTATAGATAAGTCCACTTCAGTAAACAGTGCAATTCATAGTTTATAATATATATTACAGCTGTACAGTATAGTAGTATAGTGTAGCGTAGTATAGTGTGATCCAGTTCGATGGTATAGTACAGTATAGTACAGTGAACTATAGTAAATAGTCTAGTACCACAGTACAGTATGAAAAGTGTACTACAGTTAAATACAGTAGCATAATATAATGCTGGCTACTGAGTATAGTGCTACAGTATCATGTAGTGTGATCATGCAATATAGGATTGTGTGGTGTATACTGGAGTAGTTTCATAGTACAGTATTACCGATATTAGGGAGTATGGTATATTTTATAGCTTAGAGTGGAGTAGATATTGTACAGTAGGACAGTAGTGTGTGGTGTAGTGTGTAGAATATTGTATAGGTATAGCGTGCTAGTCCAGTGGTATACTACAGTACTACAATACTACAGTACCGCAGACTATATTGAGTGCAGAACAGCAGTACACTGGTTTAGAGTGTTGAGTCTGACGTCTGAAGTCTGAAGTTACTAGGACAGTCGTCACTGCTTGTCATAGTCCATTTAAACTACATACACCATGGTTCTGGCACTGGTACTCGATACTGGCTCCCATGGTATAAGAAATCAAGAAACGCAATACCAGTAGAAACAGGCACTCATGACCATTCAAGAGTTCTAGATTACCATATGCCAGATACTAGACACCACATATCAGATGTAAGACTCATTAACCACACTACGTCATACTAGTTACCCACTAGACTTTAGACACTATCTCGTAATTTATACTACTTTTAGCATACTCTTACTACTTCCTAGACTATATACTTCACACGTCAATGAGTATCTCATGAATGAGTGGAAACGAGTGACTAGATCCACGTAGGATTTTACTACACACTACACCAGATACTATACCAGCTTACCGGTAATATACCGATACTATATAGCACAATATAGTAGTACAGTAGTACAGTAGTACAGTAGTACAGTAGTACAGTAGTACAGTAGTACAGTAGTACAGTAGTACAGTAGTACAGTAGTACAGTGTACAGCGTAGTAGTACAGTAGTACAGTGTACAGTGTAGTAGTACAGTAGTACAGTAGTACAGTGTACAGTGTAGATCTTACAGAGTGAGTGATATGAGAAGCATAGTAGTTTACTTTATAGTCTTTCAGTATAGTCTGAAGACAGTAGTATAGTATGGTGTGTAGTGCCAGTATAGTGTACAATAGTGTAGTAGTACAGTATAACACACAATATACAGTACAATACAGTACAATAAAATATACAGTAATATATTATATCGTAATGAAAAAATTACGTATAGACGATAATTTATAAATAGCGTTGACCAAAAAAAGTAGGGTACACTCATGGCATAACCACCAGGTGCTCGCCATAACGTTCCCCACTCATCTCAACTCTCCTACACCAAAACACACCGCGAAGTCCATTCTTCCCGCGCACAAATTTTTTCGCCAGTCTCTGGTACTCTTCCCACCACCATGTCCCAAACCACGCAATTCTTTTGTATGTAAGCATGATGATAATGGACACGTGGCGGTCGGTTTGGGTGTTGAGATTGGAAGTCTGATTTCGTCTGTGGAACTTAATCCTAGGGCTTGGGGCTCTCCACATTCAACTACACAATCTCAGACCCCAAAGTCAAGCCCAGCCCAAACGCATGAAACATAGATTTCGAGATCGGGGCTCTCCCCCGAGCTCCATTAATTTGATTTCCCTATTTCGGATTCCGTCCTAAAACATTATACTAACCTCAGGCCGGCAACCCAAGTCGATAGACCTTTTCCAGGACTATACGGAAATCAGCACGTTCCCCAAGCCCACGCTTGAAGTGCGGTGCGCCCTCTACAGTGCCAATGGCTCATACTTTGCCTACACACAACCAACACATGTCACGATAGTGTGCACCAAGGAGAACAGCACCAATGACGAGCTCGTGGCGCAGATCGACATCAAGGAAACCTTCGATCTTCATTTTTCCCCCGACGGCAAGTACTTGACTCTTTGGACCAAGCCTACTTTGCTCAATAAGGAGAGTGGTGTGTGGTCGGATAACGTGCTCTTGTATGATGTGGAGCGCAAGGAAGTGGTCACCAAGTGGTCTAGCAAGCACCAGGCTGGGTGGAAGCCTCAGTTCACTCAGGATGGGAACTACATGGCCAAGAACCTCAATAACAAGGAGATTCACTTCTACGAGTTGACCGACAACTTGGACATCAAGAAGCCTTCGCACAAGTTCAAGACCCAGGACGGGGCTACGTTCCAGAGCTTCCAGATCAGTCCAGGCTTGAACCCAGCTGTGGCCGTGTTTATCCCTGAAAAGGGTGGGAAGCCTGCTCAGGTGCTCATCTATAGCATCCCCAACTTTGCTCAACCTATTTGCTTGAAGTCGTTTTTTAAGGCGGAGAAGTGCTCTTTGGTGTGGAACGCGTTGGGCACGGCTTTGCTAGCCTTGGCCTCCACCGACCACGACTCTAGCAACAAATCTTACTATGGAGAAACTAACTTATATTTGCTTGGCATTGCGGGCTCCTACGAAAGAATCGACTTGAAGAGAGAGGGACCTATCCACGATATCACGTGGTCGCCTTCGGCCCGAGAGTTTGCTGTTTCTTATGGTTACATGCCTTCGGAAACCACGTTTTTCGATGCCAGAGGTAACTCGATCCACTCATTGCCAACTGCACCTAGAAACACCATTCTCTACTCTCCTCATGGCAGGTTTGTGCTTGTGGCTGGGTTCGGTAACTTGCAGGGCACGGTGGACGTGTACGACCGCCAGAACAAGTTCCTCAAGGTGTGCAGTTTCGAAGCTTCCAACACCTCGGTGTGCGAGTGGTCTCCATGTGGCCGTTTTATCCTAACTGCTACTACATCTCCAAGGTTGCGTGTGGATAACGGCTTGAAGGTGTGGCATGCCAGTGGAAAGTTGGTTTACTTGAAAGAGTACGCCGAATTGCTTACCATCTCGTGGAAACCGCAGAGCATAGACAAGTTCCCGGCATTGAGACAGTTGGAACCCAGCCCCGAGCCTCTTCCTTCTGCACAAGAGTACCTTGCCAAGAAAGCAAGTCAATCAGGAGGTGATGTGGTCAAGAAGGCTGGTGCTTACAGGCCACCCCATGCCAGATCCAGTGGAGCCTCCGCTGCATCTACTTCGTTGTACCAAAAGGAAATGCAGTCGTCAATGGCTCAGACTCCGGTGTCGTATGCCCCAGGGTCCAGAAGAGTGATTCCAGGTTTGGCAGTTCAGCCCGAGAAGAACCGCAAGAAGAAGGGAGCCAAGAAGCCAGAGGCTGCAGAAGGTGCTAGCGAGACCAAGTCTGAGGAGGTTTCGGACACCAGTGCCCCCAGCACCATTGTGTTGTCCGATGACAAGAAGATCCGGTCGTTGTTGAAGAAGCTTCGGGCCATAGAAGCCTTGAAGATGAAACAGGCGGGAGGCGAGACTCTAGAGGCTACGCAGGTCAGCAAGATCAATAAGGAGGACGAAATCATGTCCGAGCTTGCTTCCTTGGGCTGGACCGATTAGTCTTAGGTGTGCATCTTAACAAACGATCACCTGTAGAATCACTACAGCACGAGCTACCAATCATACACCACACTAAAGTACACCACTAAAGCACAGCTCAACACTACTAAGCTGATAGACTACTACTTCCTATTCTGAAGGCGCCGTCTGAAAACAAGAGCATGTAACTTGAAGAAGCCAAGACAGTTGAAGACATTTTGAGGCCACTCCAAGCTCACGTGGACGATTCGGAAGGAGAATGATAAACGGAATGCCACCTGGGAAATCCATACAATCTTCTCAAGATACTCTTCTCAAGATATTCTCCCAAGATATAGACTTATCAGACGCGTCACGTGAGCGCCAAATCCATAGTGCGTCGAAGAAACTTGAATCGGTTGCGGAATTGGATTAGTAATTGCGAAGCCGATGCGCCCGCACTGTTTGACGTAGCAATGTAAGACCGCTGTAAAACCGCTGGACCCGCGCCCTATGAAACCGACTAAGAGAAGGTGAACCGAGCCAAAGGAAACGAAGTTGAGAATTTGGATAGTATAAAATCACGTGTGCCTTCCTATTTGGGCCAAGCACATATGCAGTTCCTCAACCTTCCTCTCCCATCGCCCCTTCTCCCAGTAACCGATATGAGACACGCTGTCGGCCCGGCGAAGCAGTACCCGAGGCGAGTCCTGTATGGGCGTGCGCAGGCGGCACCACTCGCAGCCTGAATGCACACCGTGAGCTTCTTTTAACTCCTTGCGCTCCATCGCGCCTCGCACAAGGAATGCCTGGTCGTGCGCGCCTCGTGTTTCTGATCCACTTGATCTGAAATCGCACCGCTAATCTACCTGCTTCTTCTTTTCTTCATCAGTCGCTGTTCGTTATCGCAAGGTATGTAATAATTTCTAAGATATAAGAATACAAGGGAGTTTAGGATGCGAAGTGTGTGAGTCCATGCAAACAGTTCTGCTGTTGATTTTAATTATGCCATGTCCATGTTTTGTTTCTGCTTCGCCTACTTGTGCTGATCCCACATCAGTGTGCCAAACACTCTCCAGAATATCCAGCCAGGGATGTACGACCAACCCGTTCAGGGATACGCTTGAGATAAGTCTACACAAAGCGTGTTACAAAATGAGACTCTGAAACATAACACTGTTGTTGTGTTGTTTTATTTTGAAACACGTGGATCCGTGGAACTTGCATCTCGATGGCATCCGTGTGTGGGCCCCGGTCGTTGCTAAGCCTACAGATTCATTCGCACTGCCCGAGAGTGAAAGTGCGCGGATGAGGCACCGGCATTTTCTCAATCAATTTCCCCGTTCGGGGACATCTGAAGCCTGATTGAAGTTTGCACACGTGACCCCGTTTCTTTTTCGCGCACTGTATGCAGCGTCCAAGGCGCAGCACATTTTAAAGTGAACACTGTGGGACTGGAGGTTATCTGGAGAATAATAGAGATTTTGAATGGGGTTCTATTTTGGGCGATTTTGGAAACATGCGGTCTCCGGCCAAGCCACATTAAAAGTTTGAACCAAAGGGACAACTTGCTCTAAAAGGGTACTTGCTTTAAAGGGTTTTGTTCTGTTGCGGGCATGTGTACTGGCATGTTCTATACATGTTGGCCGTACTGTTCTGGCCAAAAAAAAAATACCAAGCATATCGGAAGTTGGTACGCCCTGCCGCGAGAAACACCAGGCGCAGAAATCGCAGCGAGGATTTTTGGTCGATCAACTGCCTGATTCCGAAAAGCTGTCCTGCGTCTAGCCTAAAGGCCCTTTCGCATAACATACCCGAAAATCCGCTCCGCATTCTTGTTGTCTAATTGTCAACTTATATCCCTCCCTCTCTGCTCTCCTTTACTAACGACTGTGTAGATGTCTTACGATAACAATCACAACTACTATGACCCGAACCAACAGCATGCTGCTGAGGGGGATGGTTATTATCAGCAGGGTCCCTACAACGATATGGGCCATGCTGGTCAATATCAGCAGAATGAATATTATGACCAAGACCAGCCTTATGATCAACAAGCTTACGACATGGATGCTTACCAGAACTACGCCCAGCAGGGGGCTGGTTACAACGCAGACCCGGAGGCATTTTCGGACTTCAGTTATGGAGGCCAGAACCCGGGTACTCCTGGCTACGACCAATATGGAACCCAGTACACTCCATCGCAGATGAGTTATGGTGGCGCTAGATCCTCGGGGGCTTCCACTCCTATTTATGGAGGAAACCCTAACTACGATCCAACCCAGTTCCAGTTGTCCTCCAACTTGCCTTACCCAGCATGGTCTGCCGATCCTCAAGCTCCCATCAAAATTGAGCACATTGAGGATGTTTTTATTGACTTGACCAACAAATTTGGTTTCCAAAGAGACTCTATGAGAAACATGTTTGACTACTTCATGACATTGTTGGACTCCAGATCTTCGCGTATGTCTCCTGCTCAGGCCTTGTTGTCTTTGCACGCTGACTACATTGGAGGTGACAATGCCAACTACAAGAAATGGTACTTTGCTTCTCAGCAGGATTTGGATGAGTCCATTGGTTTTGCCAACATGAACTTGGGCAAGATTGGAAAGAAGGCCAGAAAGGCTTCCAAGAAATCCAAGAAGGCCAGAAAGGCCGTGGAGGAGCATGGCCAGGACTTGAGTGCCTTAGCTTCTGAACTAGAAGGTGACTACTCTTTGGATGCCGCCGAAATCAAGTGGAAGGCCAAGATGAATGTGTTGACTCCGGAGGAAAGGGTGAGGGACATTGCGCTTTACTTGCTTGTGTGGGGTGAGGCTAACCAGGTCCGTTTCACTTCTGAGTGTCTTTGTTACATTTACAAAACCGCTCAGGACTACTTGATGTCGCCTCAGTGTCAACAAAGACAAGAGCCCGTTCCTGAGGGAGACTACTTGAACAGAGTCATCACTCCAATCTACAGATTTATCAGATCTCAAGTGTACGAAATCTACGAGGGTAGATTCGTCAAGCGTGAGAAGGATCACAACGATGTCATCGGGTATGATGATGTGAATCAATTGTTCTGGTACCCTGAAGGTATCTCTAGAATCATCTTTGAGGATGGCACCAGATTGGTGGACATTCCTGCGGAAGAGAGATACCTTAGATTGGGTGAGGTGGCCTGGAAAAACGTGTTCTTCAAGACCTACAAGGAAATCAGAACCTGGTTGCATTTCATCACCAACTTCAACAGAATCTGGGTCATCCACATCTGTATCTACTGGATGTACACGGCCTACAACTCTCCAACGTTGTACACCAAGAACTACATTCAAACCCTCAACAACCAACCTACTGCATCTTCGAAATGGGCTGCTCCAGCTATTGGAGGTGTTATTGCTTGTTTTATCCAAATTTTGGCCACTTGTTTTGAGTGGATGTTCGTGCCAAGAGAATGGGCCGGTGCCCAGCATCTTACCCGCCGTTTAATGTTCTTGATTGGAATTTTCCTTATCAATCTTGCTCCTGTGGTGTTTACTTTTTACTGGGCCGGTATTTCTTCGATTTCGAAGACTGCTCATATTTTGTCGATTGTGGGATTCTTCATCTCCATTGCCACTTTGGTGTTCTTTGCAGTCATGCCTTTGGGTGGATTGTTTACGCCTTATTTGGACAAGAAGTCGAGGACCTTTTTGGCTCAGCAAAATTTCACTGCCAACTTCTACAAGTTGAAGGGTTTAGACATGTGGATGTCCTACCTCTTGTGGACTGTGGTTTTCGCTGCCAAGTTGTCTGAATCTTATTTCTTCTTGACTTTGTCTTTGAGAGATCCTATCAGAAACTTGTCCACCATGACCATGAGATGTAACGGTGATTACTGGTTCGGTGACAAGTTGTGCAGACAACAAGCCAAGATTGTGTTGGGTTTGATGATCCTTGTTGACTTGCTTTTGTTCTTCTTGGATACTTACATGTGGTACATTGTTTGTAACTGTGTGTTTTCCGTTGGCCGTTCTTTCTACTTGGGTATTTCGATTTTGACTCCTTGGAGAAACATTTTCACCAGATTGCCAAAGAGAATTTACCTGAAGATCTTGGCCACCACGGAGATGGAGATCAAGTACAAGCCAAAGGTTTTGATTTCGCAAGTTTGGAATGCTATCATCATTTCGATGTACAGAGAGCATTTGTTGGCCATTGATCACGTTCAGAAGTTGTTGTACCACCAAGTTGCATCTGAGGTGGAGGGTAAGAGAACTCTTAGAGCTCCAACCTTCTTTGTGTCTCAGGATGATAACAACTTCGAGACGGAGTTCTTCCCCAGAAACTCTGAAGCAGAGAGACGTATCTCGTTTTTCGCTCAGTCCTTGGCCACGCCTATTTTGGAACCTTTGCCCGTTGACAACATGCCCACCTTCACTGTGTTTACTCCTCACTACTCTGAGAAGATTCTTTTGTCTTTGAGAGAAATTATCAGAGAGGATGACCAGTTCTCCAGAGTTACCTTGTTGGAGTACTTGAAACAATTGCATCCTGTTGAATGGGACTGTTTCGTGAAGGACACCAAGATTTTGGCTGAAGAAACCGCAGCTTTCGAGAATGGAGAAGAGGAAGAAAAGGAAAGCGAAGATGGCTTGAAGTCCAAGATCAACGATTTGCCTTTCTACTGTATTGGTTTCAAGTCCGCTGCTCCTGAGTACACTTTGAGAACCAGAATCTGGGCTTCGTTGAGATCGCAAACCTTGTACCGTACGGTGTCTGGTTTCATGAACTATGCAAGAGCAATCAAGTTGTTGTACCGTGTTGAAAACCCAGAGTTGGTTCAATACTTCGGTGGTGACCCAGAGGGATTGGAAATGGCCTTAGAAAAAATGGCCAGAAGAAAGTTCAAGTTCGTTGTTTCCATGCAAAGATTAGCCAAATTCAAGGAAGATGAAATGGAGAATGCTGAATTTTTGTTGAGAGCCTACCCAGATTTGCAGATCGCTTTCTTGGACGAAGAACCACCATTAACCGAAGACGAAGAACCTCGTGTTTATTCCGCTTTGATTGATGGTCACTGTGAAGTCTTGGAAAATGGTAGACGTCGTCCAAAGTTCAGAGTGCAATTGTCGGGTAATCCAATTTTGGGTGACGGTAAGTCCGATAACCAGAACCACTCGATTATCTTCCACAGAGGTGAATACATCCAGTTGATTGATGCCAATCAAGATAACTATCTTGAGGAATGTTTGAAGATCAGATCCGTCTTGGCTGAATTCGAGGAACTCAATGTTGAACACGTGAACCCATATGCCCCTAACTTGTCCAAATCCGAGGATGTGCAAGCATCGCCTGTCGCTATCTTGGGTGCCAGAGAATACATTTTCTCTGAGAACTCTGGTGTGTTGGGAGATGTTGCTGCTGGTAAGGAACAAACCTTCGGTACTTTGTTCGCAAGAACCTTGGCCCAGATTGGAGGTAAGTTGCATTATGGACATCCTGATTTCTTGAACGCCACTTTTATGTTGACCAGAGGTGGTGTTTCCAAAGCACAAAAGGGTTTGCATTTGAACGAAGATATCTACGCCGGTATGACTGCCATGTTGAGAGGAGGAAGAATCAAGCACTGTGAATACTACCAGTGTGGTAAGGGAAGAGATATGGGTTTCGGCTCCATCTGTAACTTTACCACCAAGATTGGTGCTGGTATGGGAGAGCAAATGTTGTCCAGAGAGTACTACTACTTGTCGACGCAATTGCCATTGGACCGTTTCTTGTCGTTCTACTACGGACACCCAGGTTTCCACATTAACAATTTGTTCATTCAATTGTCTTTGCAAACCTTTATGTTGGTGTTGGCTAACTTGAACTCCTTGGCCCACGAGTCTATCTTGTGTGACTACAACAAGAATGTTCCTATTACCGACAGATTGAGACCATACGGATGTTACAACTTGTCGCCTGCTGTCGATTGGATCAGACGTTATACCTTGTCCATCTTTATTGTTTTCTTCATTTCCTTTATCCCATTGGCTGTTCAAGAATTGATTGAGAGAGGTCTCTGGAAAGCCACGCAGAGATTCTGCAGACATTTCATTTCGTTGTCTCCATTCTTTGAGGTGTTCGTCGCCCAGATTTACTCCACTTCCTTGATTACCGATTTGACTGTGGGAGGTGCCAGATATATTTCCACCGGAAGAGGTTTCGCCACGTCGCGTATTCCTTTCTCCATTTTGTTTTCCAGATTTGCTGACTCATCCATTTACATGGGAGCAAGATCCATGTTGATTATTCTCTTTGGTTCCGTTGCCCATTGGCAAGCACCTTTGTTGTGGTTCTGGGCTTCTTTGTCGGCCTTGATGTTCTCGCCCTTCCTTTTCAACCCTCATCAATTCGCATGGGAGGACTTCTTCATTGACTACCGTGACTTTATTAGATGGCTTTCTCGTGGTAACACCAAGTGGCACAGAAACTCGTGGATTGGATACGTCAAGCTTTCCAGATCGAGAATCACCGGTTTCAAGAGAAAGATCACTGGCGATGTTTCCGAGAAGAGTGCAGGAGATGCCTCCAGAGCTCACAGAACAAACATTTTGTTTGCTGACTTTTTCCCTTGTGTCTTCTACACCGCTGCTTTGTTTGTTGCCTACACTTTCATCAATGCTCAAACTGGTGTTACCAAGTACACCGTTTCCGGAAGATCCTCCACAGATCCTATCACGGTCAACTCCACCGTCAGAGTGCTTGTGTGCGCTTTGGCTCCAGTGGTGATTGATATGGGATGCTTAGGTGTGTGTCTCGGCTTGGCATGTTGCGCAGGTCCAATGTTGGGCATGTGCTGCAAGAAGACCGGTGCAGTCATTGCAGGTGTTGCCCACGGAGTGGCCGTGGTGGTGCACTTGATCTTCTTCATTGTCATGTGGGTGTTGGAAGGCTTCAACTTCGCTAGAATGTTGTTGGGAGTGGTGACCATGATCTACATCCAGAGATTGTTGTTCAAGTTAATGACTTTGCTCTTCTTGACCAGAGAGTTCAAGAACGATAAGTCCAACACCGCTTTCTGGACTGGTAAGTGGTACGGCACTGGTATGGGCTGGATGGCATTCACCCAGCCAGCCAGAGAGTTCTGTGCCAAGACCATTGAGATGTCAGAGTTCGCTGGAGACTTTATCTTGGCTCATGTGATTCTCTTCATCCAGTTGCCAGTGATCATTGTGCCTTTGATTGATAGATGGCACTCCACGATGTTGTTCTGGTTGAAGCCTTCGAGACTCATCAGACCTCCTATCTTCTCGTTGAAGCAGGCCAAGTTGAGAAAGAGAATGGTGAGAAAGTACTGTACCTTGTACTTCTTGGTGTTGGTGCTCTTCGTGATCATCATTGCTGCCCCAGCTGTTGCTGCCAGCCACGTGCCTGCCGACGTCGGCTCGACATTGAGCGACACTTTCCAGGGTCTCTTCCAGCCTAGAGGAACCAGCCACAACGATACCGGAAAAGTGTCTTCGTGGTGGCTGAGTGGCAATGTCCAGATCACTTTCTGGTCCTTCACTCCATCATCGCTTGCGACGCCTTATAAGTCAAAGGCCTTCTAAGCCCTTAGAAGGTTGATTTGTATAGAGCAATTTTATAGTTATCAATTTATTTGTTTGAATTGTTGTAGTATGATACTATGATATTGTTTGATTTGGCATCAACACGATCTGGCATGAAGCACCAGAACTGATGAATATTATAGTCAGTACAGGTTTAGTGGACCAGATACTACATAATATCAAATAGTGCATTGAGCATCGTTCTTGTGTGGCAGTACCTACTACTTTGTTCTATGTTGATGGCTATAGTACAAAAGTATGTAGGTTTGGGCCGGTGGAGGTATTAGATAAATATGAAGTAGATTAGTAGATTACTACAAATATGAAGTAGAGTGGAAGAGCAGTAGTGCTACCATAGTAAGGTTTGAGAGGTAGTGAATCAGTCTACTGTACTCATTGTGATGATGAATGAAAACCGCAAGTCATGAAAATTTTACAGAGGTATCTTTGGGTATTGAGTCAATGAGGTTCAGGTACCATAGAGTCTCACAGTACGCCTCACAGTACGCCTCACAGTTAATGACTTGATGAAGTCAGCCAATGTATATAGTGGATTGGAGTGATAGTATATTGGAGTGATAGTATATTGGGGTGATAGTACAGTAGAGTGATAGTACAGTAGAGTGATAGTACAGTAGAGTGTAGTTGTTTAATCACATTATCAAAGCATATACTACTCTATACTACTTTCTACCATTATACTATATTGTACTGGCACTACCGTACCACTCAGTCAAAATTCGTATTTATTGGTGTGTGTACTCTGAACCTACTGTGACCCTCGTCAGTCTGCTTTTATTATAGTTTAGTACAATGTAGTTTATTAAATATGACTTAAAAATAATTACTTCAACTAATTCTACTTCTACAAACTTTTTCTATGACAGACACCATATCTTTTCTGTATAGGTTTATAATGTATGGTACTGTGTGTTAGTGTGTTAGTGTGTTATAGTGTATAGTGGTATAGTTTATAGTGGTATAGTGGTATAGTGGTACTGTGTGTTAGTGTGGTATAGTGGTATAGTGGTATAGTGGTATAGTGGTATAGTGGTATAGTGGTATAGTGGTATAGTGGTATAGTGGTATATTGTGTTAATGTGTTAGTGAGTAGTTTAGTTGCTTGAGCTTCAATGAAGCTTCAAGAATAGTGGTTACCTATGGTGGAGTCATTCAGAGGGTCAAAAGAAGGCTCATTATGTTCTATCTTTATTCCTCCAGAAGACGTCGATTCTGCTAGTTGAGCATAGTTGATTTTCGGGTTCAAGAAACCAATGTTGATCTTTGACTTCAACTCCATCAAGTCTGTTGTACATAAGGATATCACATGTTATACATATAGTGTGGTGATTATGACCAAAGAAGAAGCAAGAGAAATAGAAATCAGAAATCAAGTTCAGTATGATTCACCAAAAATCGTTTACTTTGGTCAAGGAGTTTGTCAAGAAGATGAACATAGAAGACAATTCGTTTGATGAGAATAACAGAGAAAAATCTTCATAGAAGGGATCGAAAAGGCCAAAATATCGAAAAGGCCAAAACATTGAAAAGGCCAAAACATTGAACATTGAACATTGAAAAGGCCAAAACTCTAAAACGCAGAAAACAGGAGTGAAACTCAAGGTCCTTCACCAAATGCCGCTCCTGCTAATGACGATGATGAGGAGGACGATACACACTAAAATAACTATACTTATATTGAGTTAAACTATGAAGAACTACGAATTATGTTCCTTTTTTGGTAAGGAACAAAAATGCAGATGTAGTGAAACAAAAATTGTGGTATTTGAATAGTGGTGTCATAAATATTAGTATGGAAGGGAGAGGTAATATATTACTGCAAGGATTCATTTTTCTTCCTGATTATTTGATTATGTAGTCTAGAGTCTGGTTTAGCAGGATATCAATTCCATGGATAATGATGCTTCTCTATATGAAGGAAGCCTCTGGAACCAGTCTATATAAGAGACAAAAAGCACAGATTACTATTTTTATTGCCTCAAGATGTTTCTGGTATGTGCCAATTGAATGTACTTTCTTAAGCCCTAAAAATGCCGTCAAAAGAGTATGTTCTCGAGGTATATCATTATTAGTACAAGTTCACTGAGTAGTGGTAGAGTAGAGTAGAGTATAAGACTGTACAGTGTAGTGTACGGATTGGACCTATGACTTGTATATCTACAGTCAATGTATACTTCATCAATATACTCTCAGATGTACTCAAGTTACTGCTATTTTTCCCTGGTTACGATTGTAACTTTATTTTCTATTTGTCTGGTTGCTTGTGGATGCATTAATATACACTATTTCTTGATGAACTTATCCAAGACCCTAGTGCAATCTTTCTTGTCAAAACAGTTGGACCACTGGGCCACCAAGTCGCCGTTAAAGTAGTGCGTGTGGTCGGATTTGGGGTCCAAGGTGCTGGACTCACTATGGAGCGAGTTAATGGTTCTGCCCTTGACAATACCCATTTTGCTCAAGAGGAACGGATGCCATTGCAAGATGTGCGAGATGGCCAGGTCTGGGCCGTAAGGGAAACTGTTATAGTTCAAGAAGAGCGGGTCCACCCAAACGTCCAATACCGCACGGCCGATTTCGTTGTTCTTGACCAAAAACGAGTTTGTCTCGATCTTTTGTTCCGACTGCGTGAATATGAGGTTCACATTCTCCGGCTTCAAGTTGCGGTATGTCTTGATGGTTCCCGAAGGTGGAACCACGGGCTGCTCCTGCAACAAAGCCCCACGCAACGACTCGGGGTTCAAGAGGTACGACATGATGTCCACCTTACTGTTCATTATGAGAGCATCTTCATCGAGGTACCAGAACCATTCAGCTTTTGGAAAAGCAAACATAGCTGCACGCATAGCATACATGCGGACCCATTTCTTCCGTTGGGCTTCAGAAAAGAACACCAATGACTTCATCATAGGGCAGAACTCTTGATGGTACCGCACATACACTCCGTAGTTGTTGGTATAGCCGTAATTGACTCTGTTCTGCAAGATCTTGGCCAACGAGTCCACACTATACTTCTCATAGTCCACGGCCGTCACCACCACCACCTTGGGGTAGTCCTTGTTGGACTTGGGCCGGTACACAAGCTTTTCGTGGTTCTTGAATTGGTTGCGAGCCCGGGCCTCGGCCGAGGCAGCGTTTTCGGCCTCTTCTTTAACCTTCTGTTTCTGTGGTTTTAGGTCGTCCAACGTGTTCAACGACTTGATGATGTTTCGAGCAGTATCCACGCTAAAGAGCCCCTCGATGCCGATTTTCTTTAGCGTATCCACATTCTCAATAGCCGGGTATATGAAGCGCGACGTCACTTCTTCCACGTGGAGACTTCCGTATGGGTGTCCAGGTGGGTATTTCGGGGAGGTGCCAAAAACCGAGCGGACCATTTGGAGCGGACTACTGATCCACACAACAAACAAAACCACAAGCACCACCACAACCTTGTTTTCTCTCAAGGTGCGGAAATTACGTGGTGTCGACGATGAGAAGGGGACCGACGCCGAATTCCCGCCTGACGTGTTTTTGGGACGGAATCTCATGCCTGCTAGCATGGAAGAAGAGAAAAGGTGCGGTGAATGTTTAACTTGACATCTCGCGCGCTTGTGCCATCTTTTTTCGCACCTCTAGCGTTATCTCTACTGTGAGCAGGCCACCAGAAATAACATGGTACTATGGCAGTTTCTTATGGAGATTTTTTATAAGGGCTATGTTTTTGTATGTATGTGTATTTGTAGTTATGGTTTCGGTGTAAGTTATGATTATGACTATTATTATTGGGATGTTGGAGATATGACTTGACTTTTGGATTTTTTAGTATTGTTTGAATTATCCAGTACTGTGTACTGTGAAATACTCCGAAATAAATGTACCGTACTACCTGAGTGCGACCCACTACATCACTAGAAAACACCAATACAATGCATTATACATTGGGCATATTAAGAGATCAAAATATTTAGTATGTTCAAAAATCCTGTATTATTCTTTTGATGACAATATCTTGTATGTGGTGAAATTGGCGGTGTTGGTCTTTGGTGCTGTATCGTGGCCGGAAACGGTTATGAGCCCTATGGTTGTAGGTATCAGATAAGATAATCCCGGTTTCTTATTATACATCAATATTTCACTTAGGTTCTCCAGCTGCTTGTCAATATAAAAGTATATATTATGGGATATAATTGAACAATCAAGTATTTAAATATGGATAATAAATCACAAATTATGATATTCGAAAATGAAATAAATGAGTCAGACACTAAATACCAGTAATTACCGTCAGTACCACACCTAAAGCCCCAGAAAAGTGTTATCACACACATCGCCTGTATACTAGTCGAAATGACGCCTTACTCCTGTTCATTTCTTGACCATTGGATTATCTGGCTCATGATCTGGTTCATGACCTAGAAAGACCATTTCCCCTTTCTGAGCACTGCCTTATTACTATGGGTTTTGACCGACTATAGTCTTAAAAGAATCTAGACCTTTTAGTATTAGTACAGTGTTTTTCAAAAGTATTCAAACCAGCACGACAAAATGTTTCGAACCAAGAAGACAAAATGTTTCGTACCCCTTCGCAAAGTCTTTCAAACCAAATGGCGTAATGTTTCACAACAACTTTTATTAGAATTCGATATTCTGAAATCTTAAATCTGGAGGATTGCCTCATACGTACTACATTTGGGACAGAAGTCTTGCAGTACCATTAAAGGGTGAAAAACGGACGGAACTGAACTGGTTTCCTTGTTATCCTGTATACAACAGCTTGTATTTGGTTTGGAAGACTGTGCTGAGGAGTACGAAACTTTTTGAATTATTGGTTTGTTTAATTTTGCTAGTGTGGTTGAATCATTTTGCCGCGCTGGTTCATTTTGTCGCGCTGGTTTGAATAGTTTAAAATTCTGTATATCAATGGTGGGTTTTGAGCCCTGAGTACTGATAGCTGGTAATAATCCTAATCCTAATGCTTATTAGCTTTGGTTGCAGGAGACTAATGGTTCACACTTGGTGCTTGTACGAAAATTATAGACAGTTCGTACTCTTAGTACTCATCACTATACTTCTTTGCTACTCCACTAGTATCACTACCACTACCACTGTTACTATTACTATTACTACCACTGTTACTATTACTATTACTACCACTGTTACTATTACTATACTTCTATACGTCTATAGTCACTACCTCTATTTCTATTTCTATTTCTATACTACCATCACCACTGTAATTTCTATGAGCTACAAATTATGTAATCATGCCGACTGTGACACTTCTTCTTTATCCAAAAGCTCTCATCGTCGTCTTGAAGAAACTAACAATGGTTCTGTCGTTACTTAACTATTTAAAACTTCGTATGTTTCTACGAATGGTCTTCTTGACTATGCTCCAGAATACGACAAGTTGCGTCTCCTTCACGTAAAGGATATCATATTCATGCTAAGAATTAAAGTAGAGGTGCTAAAAAAAGAAGAAGAAGAAGCAAAGAAAGGTACAGGACATATCATACAGTAGTCAATGTAAGTATCAGCTTTATTCTATTTTTTTTTGAAAAAATTTCTGTTATACAACGATACCAGTTATACCTTGAAAGGATGATGTGAGTTAATATAGTACTATGATAATTTGCCTGGTGTGTCTATTCTAGGCCTGTGAGCCCCGGTCCTCTATGACCTGCAAAGCAACCTGTCTTCTCCGTTCAGCAACCGTATTTGAAAGCAGTTTACTGGCCTGTTTTAACTGGAGAGACAATTTCTGCGAGCGAGCGTTACTCTGCTCAATGGCCTCATCGTTGAATGGAGTCACGAGTCCTACAAACACACTGAGTTCGTAGATGGACGAAAACACCGGGCCCAAGTAAGGTTTGGTGACGTTGGGGAAGAACTCCACCAATTGAAATGCATCCGAAGCATCTCCACTTATCATGGTCGAGTTGCTGTTTTCGCCGCTAGCACTGGTGATGGGAAGCAACGGGTCCAGGAACACCGACTGGTAGAACCGCAAGTAGTTGTATGCAATGAAGAACGAGAGGATCGAAGGCACGGCCGGGTAGAGAGTCCGCATCAAAAGCGACCAGGCCAACACTAAGGTCAACACTATGAACGGCAAGTGTTTGGCCCGGAAGTTGATGAGGCCCTGGAAGAGCACCACGTTGTGTTCCGGTATAAGCTGTTTCAACACAATCAAAAACCCGACGTAGTACGAAATTCCGCCGCCTAGTGGCTGGTCCATGCCCAGCACATCGCCGCGGAAAATATTACTAACGATTGTGACTATCACAGTCAAGAAATTGGTGATGGAGCCAATCAAAAGGAGGAATTTGACCAGCTCCTTATAGCCCCAGAACTTCTCCACGTAGCCTGTGGCAACAAACAACACGGCGAACGAGAGCAAGAACGAGAAGATGGACACCTCGGCAAAGATGGCCGTGACAAATACCCACGGGTAGAAGATGGCATATCGGGGCACCAACTGCACATATGGAATGAAAAGCTTCAGTATGGGAGTCTCGTCATCGGGCGGACGACCCGTGAGCTTAATGATGAGGATGGAGCAACTGACAGTCACAAGCGCCAGTAGAGCGGTCCTCGTGGATTTGGGCGTAGATCTCCACAGAAGCCGGGCCATGTTGGTAATGCGGATAGACTGGGTTGCGTGGGCCACCAAGCTTGGTTTTTCGCGTGTCGCCTGTACTGCGTGTGGTAGTACGGTGAGGTGTACGGTAGAAGCTATTCAGTGAAACTATAGTGAAGAGTAGATTTTTGTGCTTATAGAAGTATGGGCGATTATAGAGTAGGTTTGTAGAGTATTTTTGGAAGATTTTAGTGGTAATTGAATAAGTGGAATATTGGGTCACTGGAATTATCTACCTCTTCCTCAGCTCATCATTCTCACTCATACTACTCTACGAATACTCACACAGACTAATATTTATACTTAACTAATTACTCCATTACTTCACTACTAATACTTCACTACTAATACTTCACTACCAATACTTCACTACTAATACTTCACTAACTACTCCACTACTCCACTAATAATACTTAGCCGACTGTCTTTCCTCAAACATTACTTGTTTACTATCATGGTTTCTTGCCATGGTGAGTTTAGTATATACAGGTTGTGGTGTCGTTGACTGCTACCATGATAATAACTCACACCATTTATCTGGCCTCATTATGAGTATATGGTCACTTCACATAGTGATGGAATTTACTATTCCCCTTTTTCTTTGCTTTACTCTTTGCTACTTTAATTATGGTATTATCATACTTCATACACTACTACACTACTACACTATATGCATTATACACACTACTACTACATACACTATATATATTCATATCATACTGATGTACCTTACTGAAACTGTCGTATCTTCATACCTTCAAAATAAGACTAGAGTAGAGTAGAAGTTACTTCTTTCGTACCCCGGGACTCAATGAAGTTTATTGATGATACCACTTGTATGCTTACCCATACACCTAAGTCCACTACTACTATAACTGCTACCACTACTACTACCACTACTATACTTTATTCTACTACTGTACTATTCTTTATACCGCCACTACTAAACTAATACTTTTTACTACTAACACTGACACTTTTACCTCAGTTTTGACTATTACTGTGGCCTGAGTGCGGTGGAATGGTCACATGAAATGGGGATTTAGATTCTCCTGACTTCATACTTTGAGAAATTCAATAAATAGAGCTATATCGAACCCTAAAATGGACTTGGAATAGTCTACCAATCCATTGTTTGTATCTTCAACTTGTACCAAACTATTTTTTGTTCTGTTGTGTTATATGTAGGACAGGATGAAAAAACACACACTGTTCAAAATTATATGGTATGTATAGAATTGTGTAATTTTCACTATTTAAACACATCAAATAATTCTTCATGGAATGGTCATGGCATAGAGTATCATGAATAGTAAGACTGGAAGTTACCGAATATGCGCGTCACTGGCTGCAACTGGGTCAAGTCACCACCAACAAAGAGAACACTGAATAGTCAATGACCTGACATTTCCCATAACATCTTAGGTGGTTTCAGTAGTCCATAGTATTAGTGGTTAGACCTCTATATTGATTCGTGCATTATTTTCCATTGCTAACTTATGGGTACACGTGGTGCAGTCTACCAGTCTACTGTGTGTGACTGTATAGAGACAAGACTAGAACCAGTGGTAGATAATAATTAGTAGCTACATGATCATACGAGCTTTTTTTTCAAATCATTAACTTGGTATCAATATTTAAAGTACATTCGGAATTGTATGATTTGTACACGTGTTCGTATGCTTACCTGTATGTTGCGTATCATATAATTATACCAAGTACTATGGATTCCAATTATTTCTAGAGGACATTTTTTTATTAGTTGAAGAATTGTATTTTAGTTGTATGTGATGTATTGGTGGTTCCTAGTTTTTGATAGTGGTTGTTTGGTGAATAACTTCAGTGGCACATTTCCTTATAATTAAGCTTTCTTCCCTTTTTTGCTCTATTAAAAATCCTCTAGTGTTAGTTTTTCACTGGCCAGTCCCTTCTCGATCATCTCTCGAATCTTCTCCCACCGTTTAATGATGTCGTTCATCCGCTTGATACTCCATTCGTTGCCTGTGTTGACCGTTGGTATGACTCTTTGGATATTGAAGAAAATCGTGAAAAACGACAATTCTCGGAAAGACAGGTGCTCACTATAGGGCACAGCAAACAGCCGGTAGAGTGAACTATCCACTTTGCCGTACCGTTTGGGTGTATTCTGCCGCACAATATCCAAGTATGAATATTCGGGGTGTTTTCGTAGTATTTGGACCTGCTGAAAAAGCTCATCCCGGTCTTCTTCTATATTGTGACCTTCAATTTTTACCATTTCGTCCCGATCTTCTGCCTCAAACAATGCGCTCTGATTTTCTGCTTGCATGCCCTGCACTTCTGTCTCTATTAATTTATCCTGTTCTGTTTTAATCCCCTTATCCTCTTCATTTTCATTCAGCTGGAACGACCAGCCCGTGGGCCGAATCCCAATGCATCTCTCGAAATTCTGGTGGTACTGGTTGTGGTTGAAGTACTTGGCAATGTCCTGGATGTTGCCTGCAGTACTCATGGGCACCAAGTGGATCATCACACTATGGTCTCCAGGAAGCGTGGGGTCGGTGGTGAGCACTGAGTCAATGTACTCATCCTTGTAGCTTCGAATGATATGCTCTTTGTCTCCTCTGCTTCCGGTGTTGGAAACATAGATGGGAGCATTGCTCATTCTTCGCAGTATGGCCGTAGCGAGCCGTTCCTTTCCAATCAAATAAGTCCCCACCAAAACAAGCAATTTCTTCTTAGATTTACCTGGTGATAGGAGATCAGTGAGCCTGCTCTGAGTGGACTTGCCGAAGCACTGGCGCCGAAAAGGTTCGTCCTTCACTAGCTTTTCGATCAAGTCTGCTATGGATGCACAAACCTGCTCCTGCTTTGGGAAATTGTGTTTTGGAGACATGTAAGTTGTGTCGAGGTAAACCTTATTGAGTTTGAGATCTCCCTTAAGCAGAAACCGCTTCAAAAGAGGGTGTTTCATGATCGACTCGCATACCCGGAAGTCTCCGCAGTGCAAGTAGTATGACTTCTCGCCCACCATGGAAATACTCTCAAATAAAAAAATGACTGCTCCAGGACAGTGGTTTGCATCGATTGCAGTAACATACAAGCCAGGTGCATTATCTTCTGAAACACATGCTTCGGATGAAGGCTCTGTGTAGCTGCGCACTCTGTACCTGAGATTGTTCTGCATCAGGAAGACAAAGCACAGGTCGATGTTGTAGCGGATATTGAGGAGTCTGGCGGTGATTTCCGAGCAGTAGATGATTTTGGAGTCAAGTGTCCGTTCTCGGCACCACCGCTTGGAGATTCCTCCGTAATGGTCCGAATGGAAATGTGAGAGAAAGTACTGGTGGATATACTCACTGGGCTTGAAGTTGAACGCATCCACCGATACACAATAATCGTTTTGAGGAGATACGCTGAACCGCATGACTTTTAGCTCGGGAATGGCGTTTTTCCTGCTGCTGACAAGAAGTTCCGTGGGAGGTTCCTCCACTTTGGCCTTGCGAGGTCTCTTGACCGAGGGTTTTGAGTTGATATACTTGAGGTTTTCTTTCTGGACAGCGCCCAAGTCTCTTTTTTTGTGAGTCTTCTTTTTTTGCTCCTCCTTCAATTTACCTTGTTCTTTGGTTGGGGTCTGTTTCTTTGTTGGTCTCTCTTCCTCCTCTGGATTTACTTCTAGCTCTGAATCTGACACTACTATAGTTTTAGCCTGCTCGTAGTGCACAGTAAGCTTTGAAGTTACACACTCTTCTTTAACCATCTCTTTCTTTAAAGTCTTAGTCCCTTCCGTTTCCTCGTGTAGTAGCTGAAGAGTAAGACACGCCTCCACATGCTGGATGCGAAGGTGCATATCTAGAGATGACATGGGCTTGCTGCACACCGGACACAGCACCGGAGCCTCGTCGTCATTTTGGGTCTCTTGAAGCAGCGGTAGCGCTAGCTCTTTCTTCTGATGCCTTTGCACGCTGGAGAGGTCGAAAAGCAGGTGCTGTTTCTTCCCTGGCATGGTATAACTACAACGTGGTGCAGGTGCGAATGCAGTCTCTCATGGCAAGTCTCAAGGCGCACTCGCTTTCAGAATCCGGGGAAGAATGGGGCTTCTCAGCATCATCCGCAAACAGAAGCTAAAGGACTTGGAGATCCGTGTGCTTGTCCTTGGACTAGATAATGCGGGCAAGACCACCATCCTCAACCAAACCATGGGCCGTGACGTGGCCAACGTGGCCCCCACCATGGGGTTTCAGATCCTCAGTTTCCCGTGGTATGGCTACAACATCAATGCGTGGGATGTAGGGGGCCAGACGACGCTCCGCAGTTTCTGGGGCAACTACTTCGATAAGCTGGATGTGATTATATGGGTCATTGACGGTACGTGCTTGGAGAGACTCGAGGAACTGTATACAGAGCTCCGAGAGAAGGTGATCCAGCAGGACCACTTGACAGGCACGCACTTTTGTGTGATTATCAATAAGATCGATATCATTGCGCCGCAAGACCGCCCGAAGGTTCTAGAAGCCGTATCCTCGGCCTTGAGGTTGCAGGAGGAGATTCCTAGCGACAAGTATATAATAAGCATGACCTCGGGGCACACGGGGGAAGGACTCCGCGAGGTCATGGACTGGATAGTCTCCAAATGGGCCTATTAATTAAAATGGTGTATTGGGGTGACTCTTTGCATTTTACTGAACTGTTCCCTTCTGAATCTTCATTGAATTTTGGTTCTTGGCCCTTTACTCACTCCTTGGCTGGTTCTTTACTGGCCTGCAACCTGGGATAATTGTATGCAAGACATAATTTCACAGTGGAACAATTCAACCATTTTTGGTTTGAAAGGGATCACCAAAACCGGATCCAAGAAAAAAAAAGAAGTGAATTTCGGGGTTGAATCCAAGTCCATTGAGTTATCAGGTCCACAATAGCAGAAGTCGTAAGTTGGCATCTGCGAGAAAAGCCAAGCAGAGGGGCGCGAGTCCAAACACAAGTAATTGGTAAACGTTCCTTGTTTCGCTTAATCTGTATTCTACTGTACTACAGTTACGCTACTCTTACACTGACTCCTCTCTTAGACTGATCCCACTCATACTCCACTGTGTCTCTTCTTAATACACGACATGAGCAAGTTCCCAGTTCCTATCCAGGGAATTGTACCGCAATTCTCCAAACCATAGCCGGGTATTTTCAGCCAGAGACATCGCCTCATCCTCCTCGGTTTTATGGAAGGCACCGCGGTACACTAACAATGGGCTATGCTGATTTGACGCGCAACCCACGTCTAAATACGCGCACATATTGCACACATCATAATAAGTGAGCTTAAAGAAGCGAGAGTGGACCCAATTTGGTAAACTTATCTCATACGCGCATTGCTCTATATGCAGCTCCCCTTCGTAGACCCTTGGGACTCCTGTGAACCACTACATGTGCAATATGTGCAACGACCACGTCATAGGCATAAGGAATTTCGGAAAGTAAAAAGGCTTCTTTTTTTTGGTGTTCGGTGCTGCCATTGTTTCCGGGCCTGCATCCAATTCCTTTGGCCCGGCTACCCCACCTATGTGGCTGGCTCTATGTACGGGCTCTTGAAATCTATCTCTCCTGTGAATCGCGACGCGATCGTGCATTTATTTCGCGTCTTGCCCGTTCTACTCATCTTTATATATCCATCTCCGCCTCTGCTCGCTGGCACCATATCTCGGATTCGAAACTAATTCAGCTAAAATAGCTTCTTCGCTTCCACGATCTTCGGCTCAGACTTTTCCTCCGTGTCAGAACAATTTCCTCTCCATACCATACTTTTGGTTGCAACTTCCTGTTGATCTTGTCTGCTAGTGTCGTCGATTCACCAATGGCTTCAATTCAAACTTTGCAAGAGTTCGTCCAGGCGGAGCTTGCACAAAAAGAAAACCTCTTCACAGTTTTGGGCACATTCAAAGGCTCCAAGTCCCCCGACACCAAAACGAACATTGCTGCCATAGTCCGGGGCCTATGCACTAATAATCAAAAGATCCTCCGCTTGGCCCAGCAATGCTTGGAGGAAATGCAGCAGGACTCCGATATCGAGCTGCTCAAGAACTTTGCCAACGATATGGTGTTATGGTTCGACCAAAACTTTGTTGTCTTTGAAAAATTCTTGTCGTGTCTCATTACTGAACAGCTTACGGCAGACACCACATGTGAGAATGCATTGCTCCATTGTGAGTGCTACATTCGTTTGATCGACTCAATTACAGCACGTATACGAAATCCATTTGTGGTTTCCAAATTGTGTGAGGCCAAAGCCAGGGTTGAGAAGCTTCTCCTGGACTTCCATGCTGCCCGGAGCCAGTCAGATCTCGATAACATCACTTTTGACCACGTGCGGTCCTTGAGCGGGCACAATGTGTCGTGTTTCTTTACCGTGGACCAAATCGTCCATAGAACAGCCAATGCCGTCTTACACATGGGCAATCGCCGTGTGGAGTTGTTGTTGTTGAATCTAGATCGGTCTCCGGGAGGCGAACCACAGGCATTCAACGCGTTGGCCATCTTGGAGCTTCTGCTGAGTGCACAACCTCGATCGGTGGTGTACCCTCCTTTTCGGGTTAATGAGCTTTCTATGGCCCATTCGTCGAGTCAGATCACATTCTCAGCCTTTGATGCCGATCTCAACAAGTCGTTTTTTATTTCCGGGGACAATAAACTCTTGAAGAAGTGGTTTCGGAGCCTCACCAAGATTTTTCCTACCAGCGATGTTCCTCTCACGAGCTCCAGCATCCTGCTCCATGGGCTTGGCATCAATACTCACCAGATTGAAGACAATTCTGGATGTAGCTCTCCCAATGCGCTGTTAGGCAGTGAAGAGCCCCTCACCACTTCCAATTCCGACAGCTCGCTTCAGATCATGAAGAAGTCGCTTCTGGACGATGGAATCGAGCCGGAGTTGAAGCAGCAGCAGCTCAAGGTCGTCCAGGCTTCGAACGGACGTGAATCTATAACCACAGAATATGACTACGTGAAGGACGTGGATCCAAAGAGAGTCGAATTGAAAAAGGAAAACAAAGTACAAGATTTAGAAAAAGAAACGGTTTCAGACAATAAATCGCGGGTTTCAAAACAGGTTTCAGAGAAACAACAGGTTTCAGAAGATTCAAGAAAGAATTCAGAAAAAAAGAAGGAAGAGGAGCTTAAAAAGACTGTGTCGAATTCTCCTTGTGATAGTATTGACTGCTTCGATATCATAACCACTCTTCCTGACAAAAAAACCGAGACCAAATCAAACCAAATTTCCCAAAACAAAGCTGCTGCAGTGTCCATGCCCGACTTGAGTGCTGCGCAACCACCTACTTCCATCTACATCAATGCGACTGGCTCTGCTATTGATGTCAACCAATTTGGAAAAGACTACAACCCCACATTTGCCTGCGAGCAGCCGAAACAAAGGCGCAAGTCGTTGTTCAGTCTCTTCAAGAAGAAGCGTGGAACTAACGAAAAGGTCCAAACCACCAAGACTGAGGACGAAGAGGAGCTGGTTGAGAAGGACAAGGTGCTTCAAAAGAAACAGCTGAAGGAAACCCTCAACAAGGAACCAAAGGAAACCCTCAACAAGGACCCAAGCTCCCAAAAGCTCCGGTATAGGCCAGATCTACAGATTGAAATCCCTAAGATCGGTGCCTTCGATGCAAACATGAGCCAACCTTCCAGTGCGGCCTCTACATCCAACAGAACACTTCCCCTGCCATTTGCCATGCCATCCTCAACGTCCACATATTTCTTCAAGCCATATGTGAATAACAACAGCAGCAGCACTCTTCCTCAAGCAGCAACAGCAGCAACAGCAGCAACAGCAGCAACAGCAGCAACAGCAGCAACAGAGGAAACCGAAGATAAGGAGGAGATCAGCTTATCGATTCCTTGCGAACTCAAGGATATGATAAACTCCGAGCGTACGCTTGATTACTACATATCACCCGTTTCATCTACATCGCTCAAGGTGTCGAAGTGGAAGTCAGCATTTGCAAAGTGGGAGTTAATGACCACCAATGAAAATGTGTTTGTCAAGATCGCCAGCCATGATACCACGCGCAACTGGTTGTTGATATTCAAGGAAGAACACGACGAGGAGTACGACGAGGTGGTGGACAAGCCGCTTTTGATTCTTGAGATTGACGATTCCACCAAGGCAAGACAGTCCAGTGCTTTGGATATCGAGATCAATGCCGAGAATGCCATCACGCATCAGAGAAACGTGATCATGATCCGGTGCAGCAGCTCCAACTTGGCCAAGGACATCTCCGGTAGTTTGACCGATGTCATGGAGCTCAAGGGACAAAAGGCCTTGACGCAAACATCACATTTCGAGTCCAACATGACACTCACATCCTCGCTCATGAGCAAGCCCAGTGCATCGTCCACCGTCTCCAGTATCTACACACAGTTCGACAGCACTACCCACGGCAAGGAGCAGTCTAATACTGACAAGCTTCTTCTTGACCGTATGACGGTCAGAGTGCACAAGCAGAAGGAGTCTTATGAGCAGATCCACATGCCTTCGTCGTGGGAGACCATGTCCATGTACTCGTTGAGTATCCTGCACTCTATGGGCCAGGACAAGGGCATCTACCACTTCGACCTCGAAAGTAAGACCGACGATGATGCGCTGAATTTCCTGTGGACCTTCCACGATGACATGCTTCTTCTGCAAATCGAACGTATAGGTAAAGCAGGCATGTTGGTAAGGGTATCGGAGCTGGACATGTACATGTTAGAGTGCAAGGGCCGCAAGGAGTTCCAGCGTCTCATTGACTTGTTTTAAACAATAAATACAGGTTTCAGTTGGCTATTGAGTCATGTAGGTAGTAATACAGGTAGCAATAAAGGTAGTCAGGTATTCATACATCTAGTGGAGTCAACCATACAGTGGGCAGTAGTCATACAGTGAAAAGTAATCATACAGTGAGAAGTAGTTATACAATGATATAATCACAGTGGTACAGTGATACAAGTAGTCAATCAAATAGTCAAACAGTAGTCATGGTAGCATTAATTGGAGTTGAATCTACTGCAATATCCATGTCAAGACGATATGAGTGGAATCTGATTTTTCAGTTGGTGTTGAAATTTTTTGGTAGACCTTTGTTTCCTGCACATTTTTTAGCCGCACCTTTTTTGCACCCATTTGCCAGGACTCTTCTCATTCGCAAACAACTACTCCTCCACCAACCCCCAATGAAGTTCCACTCTCTTGTCGTGTTACTCGGTGCATCTCCCCTTATTTCTGGGGGCTTCACCACCCAAGAAGCCGCTCCCATTGAAATTGTCGGTACCAAGTTCTTCAACAGCTCCAGTGGAGACCAGTTCTTCATGAAAGGCATAGCCTACCAAAGAATGAGAAAGGAAGGCGAAGTCTATGATGGCGAAGCCGAGCCCGGCTACATCGACTCGTTGGCATCTCCCGCAAAGTGTTTAAGGGACTTGGAGTACTTGAAGGAACTCGGAGTCAATACCGTTCGAGTATACCAGATCGACCCGACGCAGTCACATGACGTGTGTATGGATGCCTTTGCCAACCACGGAATCTACGTTTTGGCCGACTTGTCCGAGCCCGATCTCTCCATTAACCGCATTGCTCCTTATTGGGATACCTCGCTCTTCAACAGGTACAAGGCCGTGGTGGACAGTATGCTGAAGTACACCAATTTGCTTGGGTTCATTGCGGGCAACGAGGTGGTCAATGCCGTTTGCACGTCGGATGCTGGGGCCTTTGTCAAGGCTTCTGTGAGGGATATCAAGAAATATATCCGGGACAAGAAGTACAGAGAGATCCCTGTTGGGTATGCTAGTACAGATGAGCTGCTCACACGAGTGCCAGGAGCACATTACTTGACGTGTGAATCCAAAGACTTGAGTGTGGATTTCTACGGAATCAATATGTTTGAGTGGTGTGGGTTCTCGTCGTATGAAACATCTGGCTACCGGGAGAGAACACACGAGTTTTCACAGCTTCCAGTGCCGGTGTTTTTCAGTGAGTTTGGCTGTAACGCAGACCAACCCCGGCCGTTCACTGAAATCGACCTGATCTATGGTCCCACTATGACGCAAGTATGGTCTGGTGGAGTGGTGTATGAGCTCTTCCAGCATGAGAACAACTATGGACTCATTGAGGAAAAGGCTCATGGCAAAGTCGTCAAGCTTAGCGATTTTAATATCGTCAAGTTGCGTCTTCTTGAGGCCATTCCTGTGGGCACTGCTAAAGGGGAACTGGCTCCCCAGCTTCCTGCTTCCGAATGCCCTGTAGTGTCTGATGTTTGGAACCTGCTGCAGTCTCTTCCATGCACCCCAGAAGAGGGCAAGTGTGAGTGTATTCAAGAAACACTTCTGTGTGTGATCACGCCCTACTTACGAGTGGACGAGAACAAGTTGATCTCGGATGTTTGTTCCAAAACCGACTGCCTGGATATCCTAGCCGATGGTTCTCGTGGTGTATACGGCACCTTTTCCGGGTGCAGTGTTCGCCAGAGAGCATCGTATGCCTTGAACAAGTATTGGGAGGATAACCTGAAGAAACCCGAGTTGTGTGATTTCGACCGCAGAGCTATCTTGGTCAATCCACAGCCAGATATCTTGAATACCCTCACCACCACCGACGGCCGTTCATGCAAGGTCGCATTGGGCTTGGAGCAGGAGCAGGAGCGCGTGCCCGAATCCGAAAAGCAGGAGGAGACAAGCGAAAAAGCGTCCACCGATGCCAAAAGTAACGTGACCGCCAAAAGTGCCGCGCAAAAGCCAGGCCAGTTTGGGTTTCTCATGTTTTTGATCTTCATGGTTTCGTTTATCTATTTGGCCACATAAGCTAATTTTTAAGCTCTATCTTCACCCATTTTACCTAATCCTTCTTTGGTCCCCACTTCAAGCCCAAGAAGCCCCCTGATCCCGACCTTGGAACAAAGTTCTTGGATGCGAATTTGGGCTCCACAATGTAGATACGCTTTTTCGAGGGCAAGTCCAACGCAATGTAGGCGAACTCCGAGCTCCAGAACGAAGTATCGATTTGCTCGAGGTTCACTGTTCCATGGTGGCCAGATGCAGACTCCACATGGAACCGCATGGCCAAGTGGTCCCTGCCATCAGCGCCTTTTTGGCGCACACTCTGCACCGGTCTATTTCTCACCCACTTATCCCCTGCAACCTCACCATAGGCCTTCAAGCGTTCGCCTGGCTGGAAGTCAAGCAATTTCTGCACCGTCTCGTTCTTCTCCACAAGGTTCACGGCCTTGTTGAACGTCTTGGTGTCTCCTGAGGGCAAGAAAAGCTCAGAGAAAATCAAGTAGATTACGAGCCCGGACAACCCGATGGCTCCCACCACCATCACCGACGATACCGAGAACGTGAAGATGCGGCTGATCCGTGAGAGAATGGCTTTACCCTTGGCATTGTGGTCTGTGGTGTGTGGAGGAGGAGGGGGTGGGGGTGCTGTTTTGGTGGAGTAACTTTTTCTTTGCACGGAGAATGGCTTTATGAGAGGTGTAGGGCCATACCTGGGTTTCACAACCCAAAAGGTTCTGGGCATGACGATCCGGGAGAATGGCACGGCGCTGCTTTTCCATGAATTGATGCATCTACCAGCGTTAATTCCAATCATTGTTGGTTTAGTGATATGCTAGTGAGAATATATGGAGAATATTGCGGTGAGAGTATGGAGAATTTTTGGATAGATGGTAGAGGTGGAGAAATCTTTGGTCATTTTCGCACTGTCCAGTGAGCTGCTGCAGTGAGGGCCCTTTACTGCGAGTAGAGACTATATTGGTGGGGATGTGCATTGCTACAAAGTATATGCGTCTTGTTACTGGACACTACAGACATTTTGAGAAGCAATTGAGTTGGCAATTAGTATTGAAAAGACTCCAATTAGGCTTTTTAATGTGACAGTTACTCTTATCAAGTTTCTGCAGAGCCAGAGTCATATAAAAAATTTATCTTATATTTTGTTCTCTTGGAAATGTGGAAAAACGTTTTTTCAAGAACAGCCCGCGTGGCCTAATTGGTTAAGGTACCGTCCTCCGGAGACGGCGATTGCGGGTTCGAGTCCCGCCGTGGGTTTTCTTTTTTTCATGAATCCAACTCTTTAAGCAATCTTTTTTTAAAAAACTTCTGAAATTTCTTAAGAAATACATTTCTTTTGAAACTCTATGCAATTACCCAATACCCCTACAGCCCTTTTATATCTAATTCTACCTAATACTTTAAAATACACCAGTATCTTGGTCATCGTTGTTGGGGACAGTGTGCAGTGTCGCGACTAGGGCTTGAGCCCTAAAGAGACCAATGCCGGGACTCCTGCACATCAAGCGCGGAAAATTTTCGAGTACCCTCATTTTATCGAGCTTTCAAAAACTTGTCTCTTATCCCACTTATTTGCAAACACAATGGTTAAGATCAGCAAAGGTATGTGCCCGTTCTTCGATACTAGCGGCCAAATGTGGAAACAAAGAATATCGTCCTTCTCATATTAAGCAGTCTATGCCAAAACCAAATTGGTCATCCGTCAAGTGTCCATTACAAGTACCCGAGACTACAGTCACCCATCGAACATCAGACGCCAATGAACCACACACCAACAACCAACAACCAACAACCAATAGACACCAACAAAGGGAAACAGATACCAATAGAGACACAGAGCTTTGAAATTCTGAAAAGGATTGGTGAATGTACTGGTGTCAGATTGACAAGTACTGGTTGAAGCACCAAGTGAATTTTCATATATTTATAGAATTCGAGTACTGGGTCCTTAGGTGATGGACTATCAAAGTGGCTCATTGTCGTGTATTCATTTCTTATTTCTCATTTTCTCGCCAATTCGATGGCCGCATTTTCTCATGGTCTCATTTTCTCATGATCGCATGGTCGCATTTCTTTCACTCATATACTAACAATTAGACGTTTCTTCTTCTCGTTCCAAATCTAGAAAGGCTCACTTCACCGCTTCTTCTGCCCAGAGAAGAGTGTTGATGTCCGCCCCTTTGTCTAAGGAGTTGAGAAAGCAATACAACATCAGATCTCTCCCAATCAGAAAGGAGGACGAGGTGATTGTTGCCAGAGGCTCCAAGAAGGGATCCGAGGGTAAGATCTCCACTGTGTACAGATTGAAGTTCTCTGTTCAGATTGAGAAGTTGCAAAAGGAGAAGTCGTCCGGTGCTTCTATCCCAATCAACTTGCACCCATCCAAGGTTGTCATCACCAAGTTGTACTTGGACGACAAGAGAAAGGCTTTGATTGAGAAGAAGGGTGGTAAGTTGGAGTAAATCTCATGTAATATTTGAAAATACACATCTGAACGAGTTAAAGTAGAATAATTTAATTAAATATTCTGGCATTCCAGGAGATTCTTCAGTCCAGTCACCTCCTAGTCCTCTATGTGTTAGTCTATATATAATTTATGTTAACCTAAATCTATCTGTTGGTATTTATCTATTATCCACTGACCATACTCCATGAACAACTAGCATATTCTGACTAATCATTCATGCTTAATAGTAGACTCTCACATATCCACAAACTGTCGAAGTGTGCCAGTAGTTGTAGTATGAAAATCAGCTACTGCTGCACAGACCGTCTACAGTGCGAACTCATCTACTACGGAGTAACCCACATTCAATCTTCAGCATCCATCCAGGAGATGATTCAGTAAATCCAGACTAATAAGTGAATCCAGACTAAAAAGTGAATCCAGACTAAAAAAGTGAATCTAGACTAAAAAGTGAATCCAGACTAAAAAAGTGAATCTAGACTAAAGATCATCGCAGACTTCACCTACTCTATATTCCAGCTCCACCATTCCACCATCCATCCGTCGTATTCCACATTCTAACTTTCCCATAGTGTACCATCACTGTACTATACCGTACCATACTCCACCATTTCTTAACCTCGGCTTCACCAAATTGCACCATACTTTACATCGCAATTCCTAAACCCCAAGTCGATAAACTTCTACTCTAATCCACCATACTTCCTGTAATTTCTGTAATTCATGTAATTCCCATTACCCATTCCCATTCCAAAGTCCCGTATTACCCCGTAATCCGAACAAAGTTAAAATCCAAAGAAAAAAAAAAAGAAAAAAGCCTTCTACAATCCACTCAATTCATTAATAAATTCAAAAATAAATTCTTGGTGATTTGTAGTGGTGGAAACATTCGGGGTGTGGTTTATATTGGTTTGCTTTTTCCATCGCACGGAGCAGTCACTTGTGCAGTTGAAGAATAACTTTGAACTGGGACGTTAACAATAAATTTGGAGTGGCTCTTATATCGACGAATCAAGATGTTGACTGTCTATAGTTCAGTAATCAGGTTTATTAAGCTGTTTTTTTTAAGTTGACTAGTATCATGGTATCATATGTGTGCGGGAGTTCAGAGAGCCTAGGCTTAGTGCTGCATGGCCATAGTGACTCTACTCTATATCCCACGCATATCCATATCCAAACATATTACATATCGGAACATATTACATATCCAAACATATTACATCGTACATAACCAAACACAGCCCAAAAGGTAGCCATAATGATCCCAATCTATAGCCAAAAAAAAAGAAAAGAAAAAAAACAAATACATCATAACATCTATTTATTGGTGGTGTACCTGATCTCACAAAGGGATTCCTAGATACGGAGGGCAGTCGCACCTGCACACGGTGCGGCTGGGGTAAGACAATATACTCACCTTCTCGGCGTGCGCTATCTCCTATTCTAACCCCATGTCAGCCATCGAATCCGACCACGAGGCTGACGCCGACCACGTGGCCAAGTCCAATCACCTACTGCGCAACGTATCGCTTGGCCGAAGAACGAAGAAACGCTGGTCTTTCCATAACAATACCAAGCCGGATTTGGTTTCTCGTCCTATCAGTTTCAATCGCCGCAGACGACTCAGTGATGTCACGGGTATTGACCGGGTGCACAAGGAAATCGACCCCTACCATATTTCGCCTGCCCAGCTTTACTCCACGGAATCAGGGCGTCTTTTCCATGCGGGTAAAATCTGCATAGTGTTGGCTGGCTTACCTGGAAGAGGAAAAACTCACTTATCGGTGTCGCTCACCCGGTACTTGCGGTGGTTGGGCGTGAAAACCCATAGTTTCCATTTGAGTGACTACCGCCGGGCCAATGCTCCCGATGAAGACCCCGATTATGCTTTGACGGTGGCGTCGGCTGAAAAGGCCTCGCAGTTTGTCAACAAAACCGTGGACGATTGCTTGAACGATATCTTAAATTTCTTCGAGAACGATAAGGGTCAGGTGGCCATCTACGAGGCTGTCAACGCATTGCCAGAGTACCGTAGACAGTTGAACGATAAATTCACCGCCTCTGACGTGCATTGTATCTTCATTGAGTCCATTGTCACGGACGACAAGATCTTGGCCAAAAACATCGATTCTGCTGCACGCTCATCTCCTGATTACGAAAACTGGGACTATAAAAAGGCCTACAAAGACTATGCAAACAAGATCCTGCAGTTGACGTCGTACTATAAGGAGATGAAGGCCGATGGGGAGGATGGCCAGTTGTCGTTCATCAAGATGATCAATTTCGGCCAGCGAATTGAGTTAAACAATTCCAACTATGGCTACTTGATCAACAAGGTGGTATTTTTCCTCATGAACCTGCGCATCAAGCTGGGCTCCGTCTACTTTGCCCGTTGCTACAAGAACGACTTGGACTATTCCAAGGACCCTCCTTTGGACGAGGCCGGAGCGCAGTACTCGAAGAATCTTAGTGGCACCATGTTGAAGATCTTGGAGTCGAAAGGCCGCAAGTTCCACCCTGCCGTGCCTGACCAGAAGCTTCTGGCCTCGGATCTCCGCAGAACCTTATCCACCGACGATAAGCACCCGCCCACCGGAGCAGATGGAATCAATGAGGACTCATTTGTGGTGTGGACGTCGGTGAAGAGACGCACAATCGAGACTACCAGGATCTTCCGCGAAGCAGGGGTCAAGATCAGGCACCGGATCCAGTTGTCGCAGAAAAACCCGGGCGTGGTGGCGGGCATGAGCGATGAGGAGATCGAGGAGCAGTATCCTCGTGAATATGAGCTGTACCTCAAGGACCCATACCACCACCGGTTCTCACGGTCGGAGCTGTACCATGACCTTGCGATCAAGATCGAGCCGTTGATTCTCGAGATGGAGCGCATGAGCGGCGATATCTTGATCATAGCAGATGAAACGGTGTTGCGTGTGTTGCACGGGTACCTCATGGCTTGCTCGTGCTACGATATTCCGTGGTTGGAGTTTTCTACCAACGACATCATCGAGGTCAAGTTCAATGCATACTCCAACACGGCCCGGCGCATCCCCATAGAGAAGTTTGACAATTGACAGTCAGGCCAGATGATTCATTGACCAGAAGATATCGAGGTCGATCGATATCAGTTCAGTATCAAGATCGATCGAGATGGTCGGATGGTCAGATGGCATGAGCTATGTGCGAATTGACTATTGACAGATGCGCAGTGCACGCGCAGTATCGCTCGCTAGCTCATCCACACTACAGTTTTCTATACACAATATATTCACGTTCACCACCCCCACAGGCCAGAAGCGTCCCATACACTATTAATATTGGACACTGAATAGTCTAAAAATTACCGGATCAATACAGGATATACTATTGATTGACTATCTATCCAATTGTCTAATCATCTATTAACTATACTTTTGTCTATTGACTCATGACTAGACTAGTACCGTCCGCTACCTATAGCTCACCTTCGGAACCCCTGGAGGTGGAGATCGTCCCCGGGGAAGGACCCCATTCCACAAACGGCCAAACCACGCAAATCTCGGAGATCGTCATCAACGCCGGGGGGAGCGACCGCGACCGGCCCAGCCAAGCCAAAGACTCCGACTTGGGCTCGCTACGGGCCAGTCTCACCACGCTCCAGGATAAGTTGAACGAATTCTTGACACTGAAAATGAAGAGGAAGCTGGACGACGACGACCTCGAAAAGAGGATATTGGACGACGGTGTGGACGAAGACAGTGACTGATCTTTATTAACCAACCACCAAAATCTATGCCTCTTCAAACCTACACATACCATCCATTATACTATACTATACTACACTATACTACACTATACTACACTATACTACACTATACTACACTATACTACACTATACTACACTATACTACACTAATTACTTCTACCTTTTTTGATGTTCTATCTAACTTTATTTCTATTCATCCGCTCTCTGTTCTCTGACTCTTAGTGCTAGTTTCCCTTGCCCACGATATCGGTCATGTTCTTGAGTGTATTTTCCAAGGTGGTCTCCAAATAATGCTGCTTGGTCTTCAACAGCTTCTGTGTGTCCAAAAACGTCTTCTTGTCGTCAGCTATCTGGTTCAAGTAGTCAGTTACATCGTTTCTGACAAACGCACGACCCACACCTTTCCACACGGAGTCTCCTGGTTTCGTAAGCTTGTTCAACCTGGCCGTACTGGAATCAATGATCTTAACATTGGTATCTACCCGGTCCAACTGGGCATTGCACAAGGACAACTCTGCACGAGACTTGTTCAATTGGTTGTCCATCTCAATCAAGACTTTCTGGAGGGCCTGAGGATCTAGCGACATATTGGCGTGTCAAGGTGTATAAAAATTGGGAGTGAAGTGGACTGGTTCGATTTCAATCACTGAGTAATATCCTCGACTGGTGTGGTGTCAGGTACTTGGGAATATACTTGACTTTGGTATGTATGGAGGCCCTGGTTTGGAGTGAGAAGTGAGCAGTGAGTGAGATTTTCAACTACATTACGAGTGCATTTTAAGAGCGCACTATGAACCATGCGCACATCAGACCGCACTTTAAGACTGCGACTCTACTACTCTGCTCTACATGCTTACTGGAACTATACGCAGAAAAGGCCTTGGATTCACGCCCAAACTTTGTGGTGGACTCAAAGCCGTCCGCTGGGCAACATCCGCCATTCCTGATGCCCCCAAAGTGGCCGTGGGTGGAGATACCAATAATGTACGGTCGGAGACCAACCGGTTGGAGAAGACACTCAGCAAGTTCTGGACCCAGGTCAACAGTGTGTTGAACGAAGAAACGGGCCATTACGAGATCCACCTCGACGAGAAACCACTTAAGACGCCGCTTGGCCATAAGCTCCACATCCCCAAGCAAAAGAAACAATTGGCTTCGCTAGTGGCTCATGAATGGGATAGTCTAGCTGACTTGAAGATCAAACCCAATCTGTTGCCGTTGACTTCGATGGTGTCACGTGCCGTAGACCTTATCAATGTTCATCATGCTGAAAAGGTGGACCCCAATTTGGTGTCGAAAATAGGTGATTTGCTGGATATCAAGCACAATATGTTGCGGTACTTGGATACAGACACATGCTTGATTTTCACTACTCTTGACGATAATGAAGGCCGGTTACGAGCTCGCCAGGATGAATTGTACAAGCCACTTATTCTGGAGTTCGAGTCGTTTTTCACTGCCTACGGTCGCTCTAAGAATATGTTACCCTCCGAGAACTACACTGTGAAATTGACCTATTTGGACTGTGAGACTGATGGTCTCCAGGGCAATGGCCAGGGTATCACCACGCAAAATGTGGTATTGAGGTGGTTGGATGATTTGCCCATGTACGACCTTATTGCATTGGAAAAGGCCATTCTCTCGTCCAAATCTTTCTTGTGTGGTGCTACCATCTTGAGGTCCAGTGGCTCCGATACTGCCAGACGCGACTTGTACCAGATCAACAAATCCAAGCCTGAAGACTACTTTAAGAAGTCCGTGGAGGAGGTGGTAGAAATGGGCAACTTGGAGACCATCTTCCAGACGGCCGAGTGGGGGGAGGTCGAAGACACTCATGATGTGGATAAGGCTGACTGGTTGAGAAACCTCTCCAGCGCTGCCCTTGTGTGCAGGTAATATATATAGATTGATTATTGAATGAATAGTATTTTAACATTAATTTATTGAATCAAAGAGTTGTATTGATCCTTCTGAGTTCATGGTGACTACGACATATATATGTGGCGGAGTGCATACTAGGGTAACTCTGGTATCTATGTTTAAGGGTACTGGAATCTAAAAGGAGATATATTACCTTATATTAGGAATACTAGAAAAATCAGAACTTTCCACATTTAGTGTTAAATTTGGTTTTAAAGTCCTTTTTTTAATGGACTGCATATAGCCATCCAAGAATACCTATATACTTTTAGACTCTTACAAATGAAAAATAAAAGTATTTAAAACTTGTTTCTTTAAAAGGTTCATTAGTTTTCATTTTCTAAATGTAGTTTCACTTTGACGGAAAAACTTCTTGTATGGTAAACGTTTTCCGGGGCTTATATCCAGTTCCGACCTATTGACTCAGGTTGTTTCATCCTGTCCGCCAAAATATATTAATGAATTTTTTTTGGATATTCGGACTTTCTAGAGATCCAGGAAAGACAGATCTTTCTGTGAACTTTGAATATGCAGTGTGGGAGTAGCTAGAGGGGTGGTTTCTTTTTGCACGTGAGAGACACGTGACTTGTGTCAAAACCGTGGCCGGATTAGGCGACTTCCTGTCCCAAAGAGGTACTTCCGGGTCTTATATCCAGTTCCGACCAATTGACTTGGGTTGTTTTATCCTGTCACCTAAAAATATTTTTGGAATAGTATTTACATATTTAAAGTTTGTCTAGCTTCAGAAGTATCATATCTTTTTGGGATCGTGAAATTTAGCGTGTGTGGGATGTTTGGTGACTTGCTTTGCACGTCACGTGACCATTCCGAGGTTTCCATAAGCCAGTCTTTTAAAAAAAACACGATGTTAAAATTAGTCACTGACCAAATTATTATGTTTGAAACGTAGACCCAGAAAGTTCTTTTACTTCAAATTTCGATTTTTCTGGTATCCACCTTATCCGGTTCTTCCCGGTTCAGTCCCCACTTTTCCACACATTCTCACTTGACATACACATTGTAGCAAAGGTAACAAGCGCCATAAATTCCAGATTTGGTCGAAAAAAACCAAAAATCACAAAATAGGAACAGGGCTCAAAACTCTACTGTCTAACCCACCCAATAATTAAAAAAAAACCACTTTCATATATTTATCCCCAAGTTGTTGGCTTGATCCGAAAAGACCCGTGCACCATCAATAACGCGCCGCGCACCTCTGCAATGCGTGTGAAGCATAGGCGCCAAGTCAAGCTACCTACAGTTCCCCAGACATTCCATTCGATCCCTTCCCATAGCCCGAAACCCTACCGGCGTCGGCGCTAACCTCTGTGGTTCTCTAACTATTAATGACACAAGAAAAGGCCAAGGGCCCCACGGAGACCTCCTCATCCCCGTCTCCTACTCAATCCTCAGATAATCAACCTTCCGGAGACACAGGAGGCCAAGCATCGGCCGAGTGTCATGATTCCTGCCCAAACAGGGAATCGAGTCACTCCAGTGACTCCAGCAACTCCACCAATTCCAGCAGTTCCAGTGGCATCAGTTGCCACTGCGGCTCCAGCAGCCCCGGAGATGGTGTGGACCAAGCACTACTAATAAAAAGCAAGAGCCCTCGCAGAGTCAAGGTTTACTTGCTCCAAGGCGACGACTGGCTAGATAACGGCACGGGATATTGTATGGGCCAGGTGGATAGCAGCTCGCGCAAACCATACTTCATTGTGAGAAACGAACTCGACTCCGAGCTGGTCATTCTACGGTCTTACCTCGAGGGAAGCATCCAGTACCAGCGACAACAGGAGACGCTTATAGTGTGGACCGACTCACTGGGCAAGGACTTGGCGCTCTCGTTCCAGGAAAACGAAGGTTGTGCCGATCTCTGTGACTTCATTGTGCGGGTGCAGCAGGAGAACCTTAGCCCGTCGATATCGCTTTATTATGTGCTAAATGCTATCCATGATCCCAGTGGAGACGTGCCACGTGAAATCACAGAGCTAATTACCGGGCCTATCACGTACCCGCCGGAAAATCCCACCCGGGACTCGTTGGACGAGATACTTGATATCGTCACCCAGGGCTGCAACTCGCTATACACTCGCTACAAGATCCTGAAGTACATGACTGAAGACGCCTATCTTCAGAAACTTTTCCACATCTTCCACCTAAGCGAGCAACAGCGCGATTTGCCTAGTCTCCACAAGCTCAGCGAGATCTTCAAGGTTCTAGTGTCCTATAACGAGGCTCATATCTTCGAGAGCCTAGTGGCCTATGAAAGTACGGTGCTAGACTTTGTGGGCATCTTAGAATACGACCGCGATTATCCCGAATTCCGTGCGTGTCATCGCCAGCACTTGTTAGATGTGTCGAGCTTCAAGTGTGTGGTTGATATCCCCATGCCGTCGGACTCCAGCGACGACCACTTGAACATTTTCAAGAAGGATTTCTACTTGAACTATTTAAAAAACGTGGCTTTGGCCCGTGCCCTTGACGACCAGGCCATGAACTTCCTTTCGGGAATGATCCATAACAACCAAGCCGAGATCATCAAATTCCTCAAGGACTCGCAGGCCAACGATAACTTTCTTGATCGGCTCTTCGATGTGTACAACTCTTCCGGGTGCTCGCTTACCGTGAAACGAGATGGTATTCGCATGTTGCACCAATACGTGATTGTGGCCAAGGGCCTTTCGGTGGACCAGAAGCCGGAGTTCTTCAGCTCGCTTGCCAAAGATGAGTTTCTCAATCTTGTCAAGTTTGCGCTCAATGACTCAGACAGCACCATCCGGAGTATAGGCACGGAGATTCTCGTCACTGTCATTGATCAGGTGGTAACGCTAGCGCAGCCGTTCCAGAAATCTAACACCCATGAAATAGATGAGGTGGAGAACTTAGCCAACCACGAGCCTCCTCAAGAGAAACTCGGGCATAACGCACAACCAGAGGTTTTCCATGCGAAATTCATCAATAACGCGTCGTTAACTCTGGTGCTAATCGAGCTCCTCCTCAATGATAAGGATCTAGGGTTGAAACTCCAAGCCTACGAGGCCTTGAAGACGCTTCTTTCGTCGTCGCGGTTCATGGAGACCGGAGCATTTGAGCTTTTCCCAAATTCTGCCAATGAAAAGCACACTCCAGAGGAGGAAGACGTGGCATTAGAGTACTTCAAGTCCTTCTACACTAACCATGCTCTGAGGATGTTCCATGCCTTTGTGCAGCTTAAAAATGGGACGCCAGCCGAACAGGAACAAGCAGCAACGCACATGAAATACGAGCCGCAGTTGTTCCAGTATCTTTGCGAGATCATCACCTTCTGTTGCCAAGAACACGGAGCTTCGATATTTGTGCCATTCATTACGCAACAAAACCTCATGGAGGGCATTCTGAAGGTGCTCACACTCAAGGTGAACGTATCGCTCAAGCTTGCAGTGATGAGGTGCATCCGAGGGTTGATCCAACTCGATGACCGGCGGATCGTCACACATATTCTCGAGAACAATGTTCTTGAAAACTACTTCGAGTTCTTCTCGTCGGTGGCGGAAGAGAACGCCATGGCCAACTCCGCGTGCTTGAATCTTCTTGAAGTGATCACTTCACATTGCTTGAGCTCCAACTTCAAGCTCTTGATACTCTACTTGCAAAAGCACTTTCTGCATTTTCTCGAAACCAAAATCAGCTATGTTTCTTCGGGCACCGACTTGCTACGATTGGCGGCCGCATTCATGGACCCCCAGAAAGATGTGACTGCCACCAGCGTGGACCTCGAGTCGGAAAACGGCATGGTGCACAACCTATCGTCCCCCATAGCGCAGAATCTAGGCAGCACGGAGCTTGTCAACGAAACCAAGCCGGGATCGAAGCGAAACCTCTTTGAGAATCTCGCCCTGGAGGCTTACAAGAAGGCACATACCTAGTCTTCACTGTACCATAGACCACATGAGCTCACACCATTACCACTGCCATTACTACCACCTACATTACTTAACACAATACCATCGCCATAGCACATGACCTTCATTATGATGACTTCAGCAATCGCCATTATTTAACCTCGAAACCTTACTCACTAGCATTCGGCTATTTATCCCCCATTTTTGTGTATTCAACATTTTTAACTATCATGTACTCGGAGACTCTATGCCTCGGCTCAACCCCGCAAAAAGTGAGGTGGCCTGCACCCGGCCCCGGCCCTTACCACTATATAGGGCGCTGCTTCCCACTCCACCAGCACATCTCTTTCTTTTCTTTTCTTTTGAAACCTTTCTTTTTTTTATTCTTTTAAATTCATTTCTCAGTATGGGCTTGGACCAATCTTTCATCGAGAACTCCGTGTGGAAACCAGACTTATTCAAGGGCAAGGTCGTCTTTGTTACGGGTGGAGCAGGCACCATTTGCAGGGTCCAGACAGAGGCACTTATTCTCCTTGGAGCCAATGCTGCAATTGTGGGGAGAAACAGGGAGAAAACAGACAAGGCCGCGGCGGAAATGCAGACCTTGAGGCCGGGCGCAAAAGTCATCAGTTGTCCTGATACAGATGTCAGAGACGTGCAGTCTATAGCGAGAGCCGTGGAGAAGACCGTGGGGGAGTTGGGTCGCATTGATTTCTTGATCGCCGGTGCTGCAGGCAATTTCTTATCGGACTTTAACCATTTGTCCAGTAATGCGTTTGCATCGGTTGTAAATATTGACTTGCTTGGTTCGTTCAATGCTGTCAAGGCGTGTTTCGACCAGCTCCGCAAGAACAAGGGTCTGATTTTGTTTGTGTCTGCTACTTTGCACTACTATGGAGTTCCTTTCCAGGTGCATGTGGGAGCAGCCAAGGCAGGTGTGGATGCATTATCCAATGCTTTGGCCGTGGAGTTGGGACCTTTGGGAATCCGGAGCAATTGTATTGCGCCAGGCCCAATTGAAGGCACTGAAGGTTTCGAACGGTTGGTCAAGAACCCCGACCACTACATCAAGAAGATTCCTATCCAAAGAATGGGCACTACCAGGGATATTGCCGATGCTACGGTATTTTTGTTCTCGCCCGCAGCCAGCTACGTCACGGGAACTGTGCAGGTGGTGGACGGAGCCTCGTGGCAGAACGGCCAGCTGTCCATGGAGCACTTGTACCCGGTGGAACTCTCCAAGCGCAACCTGGAGAAGTTGACCAAGCTTTAGTCAGGTGTTAGCCATTAGGGGCCATTAGCTATGCATGCATCAGACAGGTATTACTAGGTCACTAGCCACTCCATGTCTCATAATGACATCGCCAAGCACTCATCTAAACTCACATTATCTATATCATGACTATGATCATACTCTCTACTATTGATTACACTGTTTCTATGGATTCCACTGTGTCTATTGATTACACACTTTTATGTTCATCTCTCGTTGTCTGTTCTCACCTACTTACTCTGCTCGCTCTGCTTACTACTCGCTCTGCTCACTGCTCACTGCTCTCTATCCACACTTTGGTAGAGTGTCATGCGCACTGCTCGCGCAAGCCCCGTATACACCTCTCTTCTTCATGTCCATTGATCCCGAAACCCGCCGCAAGCTCTTGCTCTTGCAGAAAAACGAGGGAAACAAGAGGTGCTGTGACTGTGACGCCTTCAACCCGCAATGGGCGCTGCCCAAGTTCGGCATCTTCATCTGCCTTGAGTGTGCGGGTGTTCACCGTGGCCTCGGTGTGCACATCTCATTTGTTCGTTCCATCACCATGGACCAGTTCAAGCCCGAGGAGGTGCTTAGAATGGAGAAGGGTGGCAATGATGCATGCAAGGCCTACTTCCTGGAAAACGGCTTGGACCTTCTGTTGCCTCATAAACTCAAGTACGATAACGTGGTCGCTGAGGACTATAAAGAGTTCTTGACGTGTAAAGTGGAGGGCCGCCAGTTCTCGCCCAGAGACTACACACAGGCCTCGTTACCGGTGCCAGGAAGCACCTCAAGTGTTTCGCGAGGCCTTGGCGAAGGAAAAGCTGACCCGGTGGTGGTGGATAAGGCTCGGACCGAAGCCTATTTCGACCGCGTGCGTTCCCAGAACGAACAAAGACCCGATGGAGTTCCTCCTTCGCAGGGCGGCAAGTACTCCGGATTTGGAAACAATGCCGAGGCTTCTCAGGGCCAGGGGTTCTCCGTGGACTCGTTGCAGCAAGACCCTATAGCCACATTGAGCAAAGGCTGGAGCTTTTTTTCGTCGACCGTGGCCAAGTCCGTCAGTGACGTGCATGAGTCGGTGATCAAGCCAGGCTTCAACCTGATACAGGAGAGCGACTTTGGCAACGAGACCAAGAGAGCCATGGCCCAGTTTGGCCAGAAGATGCAGGACACCGGCAAGTACGGCCACGAGACGTTCCAGACGTTCACCCGCGATGTGCAGAACAAGGGTTTCAACGGCACCGTGGAGAACTTGCTCTCCAACATCTCAGGAAAAAAAGGTGCACAGGTGGATAGTGCGTTCGGGCTTGAGAGGCCCAAGGAGAAGACCAAGTTACTGTCCGTCAGCAGTGATGCGTTCCAGAAAAAGGACTCCAAGGACGACGAGTGGGATGATTTCTAGGGGTCAAGTCTTGCCACGTGTCAATTCCAAAGGGCTTCCAGTATGTATTGGTCCAATTTATGGTTTATCTATGTAGACGAAGGAAGACCCACAAAGGTTCGAGCAGACTTACAAAGGTTTAAAAAGACTCACAAGATTTAATGAAGATTTTCTAGCCATTGTACCAATATAGCGGTTCTAGAGAGTAAGTGATACGATGACTCGAGTAGAATGTTGCATGATATATAGTCCAGCAGTCCATAGCATCTGGTGGATAGTTGTCAACTATATTAATTTCTTTTTTTAGTTATAATTTTCATCATTGATATTCATTTCTTATATTTTAATTTGTACGGTCATTGGCCCTTGAGCCTCTTTACGTTCTCAAACTGTGCTAGTTCCTGCTGAAACAGCCTGTAGCAGTGGTGGTAGGAGTCTTTAATGCCGAGGCGGCGCAAGAGATGCCACAGGAGAATCCAATCTATAAAACCCACATCCCTGGCCACTACTATAATAAGGTAATAAGCCACGCCGAGGAAAATTCCCACTGCAAACCCCACCGTCACCTGTGCTACCGTATGGTAGAGCAAGTACACCCTAGAAAACGCCACGCCAAAGCCCATGGCTGCCAAAGCTGCAGCCCACATGTCCTTCCCCACCCTCTTCATAGGCACTTTAGTGAGAAGTATGCTCACATAATAGGCTACGAACAAGCCCATGAACTGCGAGTGAGCAGACGGCATGCCATAGCCCAAGCCAAAGGAATTGTTGCCAAAATCACGGTGGAAGTCCGGCCTGGACTGCTTGAAAAACCGCTTCAAGATCTTATTGATGACCTCGCCGCAGAGGTGGCCGCCCACAATGATCACCGGCTCGATCTCACGCGTGATGAGAAACCACGATGTATAGAACACCATGAGGTAGATGGGGAGAAGACAGAACTGCACACACACACTGGACACAAGATCGCTGGGGTCATAGAGAATGTATGTGTGGTCGAAGGGAACCGCCACTATATCCAGCGACATGTTCTAGTAGTATACAGTGGTAGAAGTAGTTGTAGAGTGGGAGAGTAGAAGTAGTGGTGGAGTAGAGCAGCAATGATAGAGTAGATGCGAACCTGGGTCGAGAGAGAGATGCGGCCGATGCGGCTGATGTGCAACAGTTAATAAACAAGAGTGGAATTAAGCTCGGAAACTTTAAGCCTTTGCAACAGTGTCAGGGTCCGAGATCCAGGCTACACAAAAACGAAGACCAAACAATGGTCTGGTATACCTTCCCCAGGACCCGTGTCCGTGGGTGCAGTTCTGTCTCTGAGCTAAAATTCCAGTGACCGTTGCAGCAAAATGATACATTCCGGAGGTGTAGCCGCTCCAGGTCAAGACAGACTGCATTCTCACTTCAATCTCACTTCAATTCTTACTTCATTCCACGCCTCACTTCTCAGTTCATTTTTCAGTTCATTTCTCACTTCAATTCTCTCTGCAATTCACTTCACTTCATTCTAACTTCTCACTTCTCATTACAGAACACTATACATCAATTCCAGCGCAGTTTATCATAATGCAAATTCGATTTGAAAACCTTATTGCAAGGAATTATCAAGACATTAATTCAGAATAAATTCAGAGTAAATTCAGAGTAAATTCAAAGTAAATTCAAAGTAATTATTCAGTGTAATTAGAGTAGTTCATTTATTTCTTTTCAGTTAATTGCAGTCTATTGCATTTTTTTGTTTGTTGTTTAGTGGGATCTGATTTGTTTCTGTTTGTTGTTTGGTGGGATCTTGCTGAATGGGTTCGGTGATTCGGTTCTAGTGCAGTGAGATTTCAATGCGTTGCTATTGTAGTGCAGTTTCCATTGCAGAGACCAGATTTTGTAGGTGCGGCTACGGCTTTATTGGTGCGGAGATGAAGGGTCTGGAGACTGCAGTACCCAATTGTAGTGTAATTTTTGAGTACAGTTTGGGTGTAGTTTGAGTGCAGTTTGGATACAGTTTGGATGTAGTTTGAGTATGATTTGGATACAATGTGGATACAGTTGCAGTGCGTTCTTAGCTCCGTGCTCAAATTCACTTGCACTTCCTCTAGCTTTTTACCGTTTGAACTACAATAATGAATGCTGTGTGTAACATTAAGAGTCGTGAGAGAAGAGATGCAGAGATGATTACATAGAGAGAAAAAAAGAGAGGGATAATAGAGAGAGAGATGAGAGAGATGAGAGAGATGAGGGAGATGAGAGAGATGAGAGAGATGAGATAGATGAGAGAGATGAGATAGATGAGATAGATGAGATAAATGAGCTAGTGATGACTTGAAGCAACAGAATAGCAATGTAGGAGTATGGGAATATCACTTCACATCACACCGGCGATCGGCCGATCTGGTGCTTTTGACGATCACGCGCCCATCTGGCCGCGTCCTTGGTTTGCTGCGAGAAGCTGAAGTTGCTGCGGGTTCTCTTGATGAACGACGTCACCCACTCCTGGATGTAGTAGTCTTTCAACTGGCCTTCGGGGTACGAAGCCGCAATATCTCCCAAGAGACCCACGGCAGATCTCGCCGTCGACTCGTTGGTCGACATCTCCACGTTGGACGACACGTGTTCGAGGAACTGGAAGATGGGCGTGATGAAGTTGAGGAGTTGTTGTGGGTTGTTGCTCAAGCTGCTGACAATACCAATGTAGCAGTCCAACACTGCGTTCTTAACCGACGTGGCGTACTCAGTGGCATCGTAAGTGTTGTCCTCAGGGACAATCATTGCAAACTGCGAGCAAATGCTCATGACCACCGCCATGTATGGCTCGAACTGCTGGCCAATGACTCCGGCTATATCTCCGAAACAAGACAAAATGGCTGGCTTCAACTCTCTCTTGGACTCGCTGTTGCTCAACGTGGCCCCAAGGATATCCATGAGTCCATTGAGGTATGGGCCAATGGCCAATCCCAAGGATTGAGCCAAATCCGCCACAAGTCCCACTGCGGTGACACACGTGGGCGATTGGACATTCGACAATGCCTTGGTCAAGTATGGCACAAAAGCATCCATATACTTCAAGAAGTCAGGACCAATAGCACTGGCAACGGCTGAGATGGCAATGAATATATCCTCCTCGATCAACGCGTTGGGTTCCTGTGCATCCAAAAGCTTAATGAACATGGTCATCAAGTTGTCGGCAGCACCGTGGAGGTCCTCACTAGATCTTCTGATGATTGTCGTCAACAACGACAAGATATTGATCTGCAACTCCTCCAAAGCCGCCTTGCCGTCCAAAGTGTGTGCCTGCAGCTGCAAGCCAATGGTCATTTCTAGTCTGTTGGAAACCTCACCAGCAATGGTCTGCAAGATTGGCATGGTATCAGCTGCACTATTGGCAACAAAGGCCGACAAACACTCGTAGGCAGAGGCCCTGGAGTTGAACTCGTTGTCCTGCTTGTCGGAGAGACGCATCAAAGCCGGCACAAAAGTTTCGTAGTACTTGGACATCACACTGGTCTCCTGTTGGCTTGCGTCGAAGCAGAGCTGTTCAAAGAGATTCATCAACGTCCAGCAGCAGTTGACCGAAACTTTGGGGTGGTCATTCAAGCCCTGATGCAAAGCCTCCAACAATGGCTCCAAATCCGTGCTCAAGTCCACGGCATTGATGGCTACCTCGGCGATTTTGCCCAAACACCACGAAACGGTTTCCTTGACTTGGATGGTGGAGTCACTGATCAACGCCAAGATTGGTTTCAATGCCTCCTGGATGGCTGGCTTCAACTGGTCCACATCTGGACCTTCTAAGATGGAGCCAAAAGCCATCACTGCAGCCTCACGGTTTCTCCATTCGGGCAGATCAATGTTTGCAGCAAAAAAGGTCAACGTGGGTTCCACAACATACATTCCGGTGGTCAGAGCAAAGAGCTGGAGACAGGAGCCTGCAGCCATGGCCACTGACCAATCGTCATCCTCAGGATCTTCATTCTGCTTCGTCAACAAGTTCAAAAGCACAGGCAACACATCACGCGAGGCAAGGAGCGCAAAGTTGTAGGAGGTGATTTCCGGGCTCGGTTGCTCGCCCCGCTCAGCGTATTCGTGGATCTGGTAAGCGATTTCAAACTCCTCCTCACAAATGGTGGACCAGAATTCAATGGCCATACAAGCCACACGCTCGTCAGAGCTTTGCATACCACTGATCGACAACACGTACAAGGCCTTCTCCATGTACAAGGACATGAATTGGTAGTACAACTGGGCAATACGAGCAAGACAGCCAAAAGCAGCGGCCTGCAACTCGGCATCGTCGGCCTGGGTGGCTTCACACACCACCTGCATGATGAAGTTCCTCTCGCCCTCTTTCTGGAAGTTGAGCTTGATGAACAGTAACGAGTAGATCAAGGCATTCAACGCCGTCAAGCGCACCTGCACGGAAGGTTCTGTGGATTGGACACCTTGCACAATGGCAATAAGGATACCATTGGATTGCGCAATAATCTGGGGGTCAGAGGCGTCAGCACTCTCGCAAATGTAACCAATGGCCAATAAGCACGAGCGCTTGACGTTGACGGACTTATCGGACTTGGTGTTCTCGGTAATAATGGGAATCAACTCCGGCCACTCGTTACGGGGCAACTCAATGAGCGCTATAGCAGACACCAACTGCGAAATGGAGGTGGTCATGTTCTTATCGTCACCCAACAAGATCTTAATGGCCACCTCTTTAATATAGGCCTTTGTTTCTGCAGACATCGAAACCCACTTCACTTGCTGCTCAGCCTTTTTCCGGAGGTCCTTGGAGGTCAATTGATTTTTCAAGCCCAAGGTGGCCAAGATCTGATTCTGGGACTTCTCGTTGCTATAGGCCACATCTGCCAAGTACTTCATGTACTCCTCGTACGAGTTCTCCGCAAGCTGCTGCAACTGTTGCTCGGCTGTGTTTCTAGTCTGGGCGTCTTGGCCCATCATGGCGGTTTCCAAGAGATTGGCGATATCCATGCTTGCTAGAAGTTGGGACAATGGGTATAGGGGAAATATATAGGAGGGAAGGGGATTCTAGGGGGCTCAGAAAGTGGGAGTAGCAAAGCGCAAAACGTCAAGGGCCCAAGTGGCGAGAAAAGGTCGGGGGTGACTGTGCTGTTTCTGAGTGCTCAGGACGCCGGTAAAATAAATACGTGTGGTGCAATGTGAAGGAAAAACTTTCTGGGTCGTGCCCTGCCCAACACCTATCATGGTTACTTGCGCTCGGCTATGGGCCATGTGATCCGGGGGTGCGTTGTGAGCCATGGTCTGCGTGGTGTGGGTTGGGTCATCTGGCTTTTACAATAGTGGTTATGTGCCTTTATAATTGGGTATTACCTTCACCTTGGGGGAGTTATTCTTGTAATTGCTCCTGGCTTTACGCTTCCGCACACTGCCAGTAGCTTATGGTGTGCAGGACACCTTCTAAGTACTGTGATCATATACTGCTATACTTTAGCTCAGGTAACCCTAACAACTTCAACAAGTCCAGACCCAGAGTCCAGATTCCAAATCTCTGGATGTGGTATGGTTCCTCCATGAGGTCTTGAAGTTAGAGTACCTTATTCATAGTGCTCATGAGTCTTCAGTTCATAGTTGTTCAATGAAGTTCATTTTTTTTGAGATCCCATCAGTAAGACCTCTAAGATTCAGTAACCGTATTATTTTTAAATGGATCGTACCATAATACCAGCTACTTTAACCTCTCTCAACCACAGAGTGCAAGTCCGTAAGTGTTTCATCCTTGGGTATCGTGGAGTAGTTTCCCGAGGCTTCTTGTGTGGCATCCAGTTCAGCAATGGAGTGCTGGGATGAGTGAGCAATGGAGTGTTGCGATGAGCGAGCGACAGAGTGTTGGGATGATTGAGCGACAGAGTGTTGCGATGAATGAACGGATGCTCCGTCTTCGTCTTCTCTCTTGGCGCTGGCCGTGGCCTTTTTGTAAGCTTCTAATTTCTGGAGCATGAGTTTTTCCTTGGCTTTCAACTGCGCAGCTTTTTGCTCCAACATCGCTGCCCTGTTAGACAATTCCTTGGCGCTGGCAATCTCCATCTCCTCTAGCTTCTGTTGCCTCTCCAAGATGCGTTCGTGTCTTATCACGTAGGGCACGGTCTCGGAGATCTGCCGCAACTGGTGTCTCTGCGGAGCAATGGACATTCTCTTGAAAGAGGCGTCATTAGTATCCGCACGGTTGGTGGATGCATTGGAAATCGTGGACTTGTACGACTTCAAGGAGAAGTTTTCCCTGGTAGGCGATTCCACAAAGGTTTCGTTTTCGTCGAGAAGCATGGACTTAGGTTTTTTGGAGTCCGAAGACAACTGGGAAGAAGTGTCGTTGCTATCATGGGCCTCAAGCTTCATGGAGGTATCGTTGGCGTCGGTCAACTGGGCCAAGTTTGACATGGAAGGAACAGTGACCAGCATGTTGTTGCTCTCGTCAACCTTGGACCGCACGATGGAGGCGTCGTCCACATCCTCCTTTCCTGTGACGCTGCTCAACCGCTCTGTTCTGTAGGTCTCATATAAGAAGTCGTGGGTCAAGTCCTTGAGGTCTTGCAAATGGGAGCCCAAGATAACCGATTTCAACACCGAGAAGTCACTGTAGTCGGGGTTATTGACATCCACCAAGCCCCAGGGGTACTGCCTTGCTTTTATGGTTTTTGTTTCACCGGTGAGTGTGTCTCTGATCTCGAAGTCTTGTTCAGAAGCAACCACGGCGAACGGCTGCAACTTGGTCAAGAACTTGCACTCTTCGATCAAATCCGAGTCTTCATCCTGGTCATAGTCGTCCATGAAATTGTCGAACTGGAACACCGGCACGTTGAATCGTTCGATATCGATTTTAATTTGTTGTTTGAAGTGCTGTAACTCAGCCTCGGTGAAGGTATCAGCTCTGCCCACCACAGGAATGATGTTGACAAAGCGGGCCAACCTCTTCATACAGGCAATATCAAGTTCACGCAAACCATGGCCCGTGGGAGTGATGAAGTAAAGCAACACGTGCACTCTGGTATCAACAAAGCGAGGGTTTCTCCGGATCCGGGTCTCCTCAGCCAAAACAAGGTCGAACTGCTGCTTCAAGTAGTTCTCGATTTCGGTGAAACATAAGTTATTATCCAAATTGTCACCAAAACCAGGCGTATCGATGATATTCAAGTTCAAGCGCACATTGTCATCGTCCACTAACTCAACATTGGTCTCGGTCAAGGCAATACCAGGCTCCTCATGGGCAGTCAAGGGCTCGAACTCATTGCGTGCTAGTATGGAGGTATTAGGCAAAGAAACAGCATGGGCCAGCGTAAACGAAAGTGTCTTTGTATCAGCTGGATTGGCGCCTTCATAGGTATGGGTCATGATTTTCCGGTTCAACATGCAATTAACAAAGGTGGTCTTGCCAGTGCCCAGCTCGCCGGCCACCATAAAGGTGAACTTGATGGCCTTTTTGGCGTCCTTTCTGTAGTTGATCATGGGGGAGGTGCCGGAAAGAGCGGGCAGGTTAAAGCTGTAATCCATGATGAAAGGAGTAGATCGTAGCGGTGGAGGGCTTTGTTTGAGGTGCCTTTTTTCCTACACTCAGTGCTTTCAATGTGCATGCGTGCACGCCAGCGCGAACTCTACGCGAGCAGCTACGGCGACGTGCTACGGCGACCTTCGAGCGTGCGAGCATGATCCGCGAATTTCTACTACAATGGTTTGCAATAGAAAACTCGACGGGCCTCGGGTCACGTGATGCGTGTTTCACTACTGAATGTGACAAACTAAGAGTAGACTAGAGTAGTTGGAAACCTTTAAGTTTTAGGCTATGGTCTTTGAATGCTTAAGTGGATAGAGAGACAGAGACAGACAAGTAACATGGATTTATTCATTCCAGCTGATTGTCCATATATTTTAGTGAAGAATTTTATGTATTTATTATTTTTAAAAGAATTATGATTTTTTTTATATATTGAAAGAGGTAGATATTTATAGGTATAGACATGTATATACGAGTAAGCATCATTCATATAGATTTTAGAAGTAGGTATACCTATATAAGTAGACATAGACATAGACTTCAATTGGAATTATTTATACACACAGATGTATTTAAGTAAGCACACATAGACTAGACCGACCAGAAAAAGACAAGATAGAAAACACAGGGATAGTTGTATATATGAGACATTAGTAGAAATATGGAACTATATTTAGGACTTTATTAGACATAGGCAAATGTCAGTAGACAGAAGTCTAAGTGTAATAAGACTAAGTAGACTAAGTATAATCAGTATAATACATATAAAGAAGACTTTGGAGTAAGGAGTATAATACTAATAAATATCTTTGTTCCAAACAGTATGATAGTACCTACTTTTACTTTTAGATGTATTATTAAATACTATAATATTTAAGGTCATGAAAAAAATGTAGAATTTACCAGTAATTCTCGGGACATCTGGATAGATCTCTAACTGGACCTTCTAGAGCTTCGGTGTATTAGTAAATGTAGACGTCTTTCCCCAAGAAAGTTACATATGATTTGTTCTGGTAGATTGGTGGATTTCGATTTTAGATTTTTGTTAGCACGTAAACCACCTAAGCTTGTATTCGTTGATGAATCCTCAAGAAGAGGAATCCGAACGGCTTATATAACTTTTGAAGAGAAAATGTAGCTTGGAAAAGAAAAAAAAACTCCTCACCAGAGTAGTAGTGGTGATTGTTTTAGCTCATCGCAGACCATCATGGTGCTTCGTACAATGATGGCCGAGGAGTCGGCATTTGGAAAGGCCCTTGTTAGGATCAGACAGCATAGGCTTCATAATACCGCTATGGGTAGTGCCCTGCCTAAAGTGGATCTAACAGTAGACTGAAAATATGCATTTGAAATTAGAAGTAATCTGATTGTGGATTTCAGAAAACATTACTTGATGGTAAAAATTCTGGTGAAGTCGAGATGTTCTTATGGGAGCATAACAATTTGAATTCCGGAGAAAATCTCACCAGGACTACCTGCTCCATTCATATAGGCACAGGGTGGTGAAGTGTACTACTAAATCCTCATGTCTACCCAAAGAAAGTCATACGTCGATGGTCCTCAGAGAATCTCTATAAGCTAATATTCTGTAGTCTGTAGTATCTGGTCTAGCATGTAGCATCTAACACCCAGTTTAGTATGTAGCATTCAGTCGAGTAGTTATATCCAGTCTAGTATGTAATATTTAAAGTAGGCTCCATTTTATATTCTCTACCCTATTCTATAGTGTCTATTATCTACTCCAGCATATATATGTAGATCCAGTATTTACTCTAGCATGTAGTGTGGACTATTTAGTATTCACCAATAAGTATTTAGATCTAGTCACTGGTTTGAATTATATAGTTTCTAGTATTATTCAAAAAACAATGAGCCAAAATTTATATCAGCTTGAATCGGCTCATCTCAAGGATTGGAGATCGATTTCTTTGGTACCTGGTTTGTGATCTATAAGGATATCGGGAAGTTGAAGCAGGTCTACTACTGTAATCTATATATGATATACTACTATGGAGCAGAGTAGAATGTAGAGAGTAGAGTGATAGTATGGAGTAGAGTGATAGACCATCAAGTATAGAGTATGGGTGTAAGGAGTTCAGGTGTAAGGAGTTCAGCATATAGTGTATCGAGTTCAAAATACATTTTATGGAGTATACTATGCAGTAGAGTATATACTATGGAGTATAGAGTAGAGTATACAGTATACAGTAAAGTGGATAGAGTCCAGAGATTAGAGTGTGGAGTACTACTTAAGATATAGTACCAAGTAAAATAAAGTTGCCATATCCAGAGAAGTAACCATCTGAAACCTTAGCTCCTGATTGAACCCCTGAATTTAAGAGTCTAATTTTATTCGAACCTTTCTTTTAAGATTTAATGTTTTTCATAGCAAAAATATTCAATAAGACAAATAATAGTAATAAGCGTGAAAGGCATTATATGCCTGACCACCTATAATTAGTCTCCAACCCCTTAGGATTTCCACTTAATTTCTGTTGAAATCCGGAGCTATCATGGAGATTTTTTGAAAAAGTTGATGATTAAAGTTAATGAGTGAGGAAGTATTCTTGTACGCTGCAGTGTGATACATACTGCTAGCTTCTTGCGCATCCAGTACCTATTGATTATGCTCACTCGTTATGACTCACACAGGTATAATAGTTTGCATGCAGTTATATCCACAACAAATAGGAAGCTATCAATTGAACTATTGGTGTACTCCATATTAAGTAATGTACACTATGTGTATGTATACACTGTATTCTGTGGTATGACTCTATGGTGTGAATCTATGGCATGACTCTGTGCCATTACTGAGAATATAGATTCTGGCAGTGTTACACTATAGTGATATTTATTATGAACTCAATGTCTTGTTACAGTGACCATATGAATAGTACTAATACTAGTACTGGTATGTCGGTCAGTTCCAACAGTACCCACTACGTCTTTCTACACACTAAGACTATTTCCCAGTGGTACTATATCACAGTGGTACTATATCACAGTGGTAATGTATCTTAGTGGTAATGTATCTTAGTGGTACTATAAATTCAAATTAATATAGTAGCAATACGACACGGTATGGATTTTTATCATGTATGAGTACTGAGCACTATTTCGCAGCTATACGCACGTTAGGAGCCCGCGTCAGTGCGATCTACATGATGCTTCAAACCCCACATAATCCACCACCACTAATACTACCAATACTATAACAATATCTACTCTTTTCCAGATACACGATGTTCAGAACCTTATCTGCAGAAGCAGCAGTCAAACTCGACCAAGAGCTCATGTCCACCAGCGGCTTCTCCATCGACCAATTGATGGAGCTAGCCGGACTTGCCGTGGCCAAAGCAATCTATAGCCAGTACCCCCCAACCCAAGATAAAACCACGCCCCCAAAGGGAAAAGTGCTTGTTCTCGTGGGTCCAGGGAATAATGGGGGCGACGGTTTGGTATGTGCACGTCATTTGAAGCTCTGGAAATACCATGAGCCTGTGGTTTACTACCCCAAACGACCAGCCAAGGAGCTATTCACGGGGCTCACCAAACAACTCGACGATTTGGGCGTCTCCTGTATTGATACTCTACAGGAAGTCAAGGATCTTTTGAGCGATAAAAGTGACAAAAAGGTGCGTGTGGTGGTGGATGCAGTGTTCGGCTTCTCCTTTAAGCTTCCGATAAGAGAACCATTCGCCGAGCTTCTCCAGTATTTGGCTGCAAATTCCTCCCACATTGCTCCCATTGTGTCTGTAGACGTTTCATCCGGATGGGATGTGGAAAAAGGCCCCGTGGATCTAGACATACAACTGTCTATGCTAGTGAGTCTTACAGCACCCAAGCCGTGCGCACGCTTGTTTCCTCAGCACAAGCCACACTACCTTGGAGGAAGGTTTATTAGTGATCTGGTGGCAGAAAAGTATGGTATTCTGGACTTGTTGACCAAGTACAAGGCTGATGATATCATAGTTAAATTGAATGGGGACCAGTGAGTCAGCAGACCTAACCAAATGCTTTAACTAGTTATAGGCGAAAATAATTGAGTACAGATCTGACTGAGAAGCTCAAGTGAATCCAAAGTGATACAAGCCAATATGGTATTATTTGTCGTACTTGCAGTATAGGTCTGACTGCAGTATTATAATTGGAACAATTCCAAAGTGGCAGTTTCGACACGTGGGTATTTCAACTACTAAGTGGGCGGTACTCCAATTTACTTCTATATAATATAGACCACCATACTACGGTCTTACTCGCATATATAACTCTTACAGTCCACACTACTGTGACTATACTTTACTTCTTTACTACTCAACCACAATATTACCCTACACCATGTTGTACTTTACTGCTACTTACTAACTCTACGATACTATTTAATAGTATATGTTAGATTCTTTTTAAAACATCTTGTAGTACTTATGTGTGGGTAGCTGGATTTTCTAGGGATTCAAGTAATAAGTCGCTTTAATTATGGTGACTAGATTACGATATTGGGGTAGACAGACGAGGTACAATAAGTTAGGTCAGAGAGACCAGCAGAAGTACAGTAGAGTAGTAGACAACTATTACTATATTCACTAGTAGAACATTTGTAAGTGGGATAGGTGATAAAATGCGAGAGCCAAGTCATAGAGCACAGTGGTTCCGGTTTTGACGTGAAAAGCTACTCATTGGTATCTGTCCAAATTATAGCCTTACATATTGTCTAGTATACAGCTTATCTAGTCTACAGTCTACAGTCTACAATCTACAGTCTACAGTCTACAGTCTACAATCTGTCCAGTATGTCTAATCTCTCTAGTCTAGTCTGTCTATTCTGTCTAGGCCATGAAACTTATAGTTTTGTAATACTAGCCTGGTATATCAGGTATTATAGTGGTTAAATCTGTGTCAGAAAAATTCAAAAACATTTAGTGGAAATTATCTCTGATTCAAATGGAATGGCCCACGTGGGTGCCTTACTTGAACCTTACCTTGAGGTAACTTTTGAGTATATATTGACTTCTGAAGATTGAAATTATTCGGAAGGCTGTAGAGTTGCTTGAGCTGAATGTAGAAGTTCTCTAAGTGAAGCTTGTTCAAAGTAGATGGAAAGTGAGTAGCTCAGTGGAGTCTCTGGCTAAAGAGAAACCCAGTGAGAGACACCTAAACAGATAACCATACTAATGAGGTAATTATTTCTGATATCTCCACCCAACTTATCTCCGACCAAAAAAGTTTGTCTATAGCTTTGACTGTAGCTTTGGCTGATAGTTCTGAGAGGGTATGAGCCCCGACTGCTACTGAGAATTGCTGGTCTCGTCATATAATGCATCATATATAATTGTAAAAGTTCTTGAAAACATAATATGGTTGTAATCAAAGAGAACATCGAATTGTAGTGGTGGTGGTGTATAAACAGTGACATCCTTCATAGTGTAGTGTATTACCCAAGCCTTAAGAGTGGACATTCAAGCCTAACGGATATCTACCATCTCGACTGCCTCTTCTTTACCAAATCAGCCACCATCTGACTATTTTGTTTACTGCTCTTGGTCTTAATTACTAGATATGCATTACCGAGTTGTGGAAAATATTACCCGTTGAGTGATTGTGATGCTATTGACTACTTACTGAAGATGCGGCTGAGCCTATGCTTGGTCCCCGAAGAGATTCTTTGGCGGATCCCGAGTTTGGGCTCGGGAACTGATGGAAGACTCTTGTGTTTACTCTCGACACTGAATAATGGTAACAGAATTCTGTTCTGGGTGCGGATCTGGTGACTCTTTGGAATCATGAACCTGGAGTTCTCATAGTCCGCGTAGATATCGAGACACACGTCTATTGGGGGTTTTCTGGTGGGAGGCTTAGTATAAGAGGACCTTGGAATCTCGCTGACCACTCTACGGGTACTTTTGGGTGGTACTTTGGGGCTTGCACTGGAGCCAGAGAAAAGACTGTCAGTGTCCTCAAAGTACAGCTTGTTGAAGTAGTACTCATAGAAGGAATTGTTGTCCAACTCTTCGGATAAGTCAATCTGCAGGATGTTAGAAGGCCCCGTACCTATAGAATTGGCTGAAAAGCTTCTTTTATGGTAAGGCAGGTCGAAGGTGGAGTTGCGCTTACCTGCAGGCAGTTTAGTAGAGTTGACAGAGAACGTGATGGACGACGCATCGGAGTATTCCGAAAAGCTCTCATGTTTCGACTGGAGGCTCTGGTGTTTTGAATGGCTCAATTCAAACTTCGTAAGTGGCCTGGCCGAATATGTCTTGTCGGAAGGAGGAAGGCCCAGAGAGGGGTTGAATGCAGGACGTGCATGAGGAAGTGGGTCCAGGTGGAGTGTTTGCAGACTTGCGTGATACATTTCCATTGGAAGTGTGGGGTAATCCCCCTGTTTTGGAAGAGGTTGGCAGCTCATGACCCTTTTGTCCAAGGACGAAAACTCTTCCTCGGATTGAGAGGCCCCAGTGCCATACACAGGAACACTAACGATCCTGGAGAACCGGCGGATTTTATTTTTCTCTCTATTATACACCGGAATCTGGGGGATGTCCTGGACCTTAAGAGTTCGGGGAGTATAGGAAGTCACTGCCGAAGCAAGGTCTAGGGCATTTATGCAGACCCGAGTGGTAGGAGGGCAGAGATCTTGGACAGCAGGCTTCTTTGCTCGTGTCTTGGGGTTTCTAATCATGATGAGATATTTTTTTGTTATGAATTCTTGAGACGAGATTTCAGATCGATGCTATAGATGACCAGATGGGTTTCAAAAGGCTGGTGTAGTTGAGGTTGAATTGAGGTGGGGTAAGGTGTTGAGGTTGTTGGGGGTGAGGTGAGGTGAGGTGAGGTGAGTAGAGAAGGCGGTGAGGCAGTGTTTCAGAGATGTTTGAGAAGAGAATGTTCAGAAACGAAGCCTGGGGATTTACATGGTTTTATCTTGTTTGCATGACCAGATGGGTGGCTTGCTAAGGGTAAAAATGGCGTGCGCGCGTCGTGTATATTTGGATGCTAAACAGCAGAACAATGGCAAGGCTTGGATGAATGAGCAAAGCTGGAAGTGCATGTCACAGACAGGAATGGCCCATAAAGAGGCAGTGCTGAGTGAACATTTACTTCTTTCCAAGAAAGGAGTAATTGGGATGGAATGGAAGTAGGCGGAGAATTATGGGGTGCTTGGAATGGGTGCTTGGGTGCGTGCTGATGAGACACTTGAGAGCTGGTCGCAGCCCAGATTCATCGACTGCGATATGTTCGCACCTGTATACAAAGTTGCTTACCATCTTATATGCACTCCCAGATCTCGATAGCCAGCACTAGATTTAACTTTTGGTGCGAAACCGTTGCATGACAAGCTCCATTGATACCCTAAGCTGCATTGACACGGTAAGCTTTCTTTCCAATCGGGAAAAATCTTGCTGTCATTTCATGACAAAAAGAGTAAATTGCTGAAAAGCCAAATTGCTAAAGAACCTAAAAGAAAGCGGAATAGCTTTGGGTGACGATGTCTGGAGTTTGCAGAGGTATAGCTTGTTCCAGGAATACGTCGGTTCAAACAACTTCGTGTCTAGAAAATGAATGGATTCATTCATTGTGATTATTATACATTCAGTCAAAAAAAATGAAAAAAAATGAAGATGAAAAAAAAATATCTGGGTTCTAGGTGCGTCAATCGTTCATCACTTGTACAGTGCTAGATCCTTGGACCTTGAGTAGTCTCATTACTAGTGTCATTGAAATCCATCAAGAAGTCTTCGATACTTAAAGGCTTTGAAATATTTCTAGTTTCCTTGAAGCAATCTCTGGAGGTTATGAAAGTGTCGAGAAGTTAATCCCTAAATCGAAAGAATTATTATCTGGAACATTGAATTACGTGGAGCATTAAAATGGGAGCTTGAAATCACCTTAGTATGGCTCTAAAAAGGTAAAAAATTTGACATACTTTTGGGAGGCTCTGAACTGCCGGAAGTTTATAAAGTACTGCCTATCTATAGAGTACTGAAGTCTTTAAGTACTCTGTAGAGTCAGTTATTTTTCTGAATGATTTTTGATATGACTAAGACATCGTGGAAGTAGATGGATAGTATGGCGTGCCCCTCTTTGTCTCTACTAGCAAGTGCTGAGCTTTGGTATTATACTACAAATTTGTCTACTACTAGTACATCCCTCTGTATACTATATATAGAGATAGGATGATTCACGGGGTCAGTAACATCAATATCAACATCTATAATGCCACCATAATCAGTTTGAGCATCACCACACTGAGATTTACTTCATCAATACACTGCAATAGTTCTAACAGCTCTAAGTGATCTGGTGGTTTATTTCGTACCTAACCAAACTAAAAAAAATGATACAAGAAAACCAGTTCACCCAATATAATCTCTTTAAAAACTTTTTCATCCAATAAAACAGTACTACTCAAGGGACTTGGTGGTGTTGCAGGTTGTACCCAGTCTATACTCATAGTCAGAAGCAGGTTCCTGCACACACCCTATCTCTGGCTCTGGGCCCAGCTCACCTCTCACCACAGTATGGACCACATCAGCACCAGGATCTGGCACGGCCACGTGACCATTAAGATCATCTTTCATGGCCACGTTTACTTGCTCCATGCCAGACGCAATGCCTATTTCCCTCTTTACTTCCTGCAAATCGCTGCCTTCTTCGATACCGTGGCTAACCTGCACCTACAGCGCAAGCCATTGTGGCTCCAACACCTCCACACACCTCTCCATTGGAACCTCCCCATTGGTGTTTTGCACGATATGTTCAATTCAGAAAAATCATCGTGGTCTCTTCTGCTCCATGCTCCTACGCTGGAACAGGGGTATCCGGCCCAGATTCTCCCTCTAGATGAGCCGAAACGGCAGTTTTCGGCCATACAAAACCACAACTCTTTTGACGATACAATTGCTCTTCAGCACGTTTATATGAATAGCTTGAAACAGGCCAATTATGTATTAAGCGGAAATTCCCGTGCTGTCATGAGACTTAGTACTGGTGATACACGAGTGCTCTGGAAAGCGGTGGTTTCCAACGATTATTGTGATATACAGGCGATCCACAAGAAATTGTACCCCGAAAGACTTGAACCAGATTCCAAATCTTCAGTTACATTTCCCTTGAAAATATACTTGGACCGGACGACAATGGTGCAGGCACCATGCAAAGGAAGTGCTAGTCTACGGCAATGTTTGGCACCATACATAAATTTACAGCAAGCAGAAGTGTGGATCCATGGAATCCGTGCATCTCAGATGTACGATCTTCCCGTGGAAAAAATATGGGCCCATTTCCATTACTTGGATATGGTGATGTATGTGGTAGCGTCCTCTATGCAGGCACGCTGAACACCGCCTGGAGCCATATTCTATACATCTTCAACTGTTTTTTCCGGTTGACGAGCAACCGGCGGTCTGTGGCAATAGTGTCTTCCTTGAACGGTCCAGTTTCGCAGAAGATAGTACGGAGCTCCTCCTCCGTGAAGAAGTATACCCTGGTACCATCTCCACGGATATAGAAGTTGTCGTCCAATAAACGGCCCTTTTTAAAGCGCACCTGCGCCAAGTCATAGCGCCCATAGTCCCGGAAAAGGATGTGGCCGCCCGGTTTGAGTACTTTTTTAAGGTTGGCCACGGCATGGGTCCACTGATCAGGGCTCAAGGCAGAAAAGACAAAGATCATAATCACAATGTCCACGGAATGCGGCTCCATATCGTCGGGAATCTGGCCGTATTCGTTGGCAAGGTCCCACACCAGCGAGTATGCAGTGCCGGCCTTATGGTTCAGCTCAAACATCTCATTGCGCTTGACCAAGTCCACGGCCACCTTCAGGTAGTCACACGCATGCATTTTGAGCTGGGGATTTTGGTTCTGCTTCAAGATGGGGAAGAAGGTGTTTCCTGCACCACAGCCAACCTCCAAGATGGACACTGGCTTGTTGTAGGTCAGACTGGTGACCTCATACAAGGAAGGAAACTCGATCTGAAGCCATTTGCGGTCTTTGAAGAAGTTCTCCTGGTTGTTCCTATAGAAAATATCCCAGTACTTAGCCGGGTTGGAGTTATAAAGCTTTTTGTCAAAATCTTTCACGGGCTGCTCGTATTGTTTGGCAATGAGCTTCTGGGCATCTTCAATCTGCTCTGCTCCCCACTCCACGTGATCCCAGGCGTTGTGGTCAAACACGTCCTGGTTTTCCGTGAGGTACCGCTGGCCGAACGTGAAGGGCGCATCCTTGCCTATTCTGGACTCCAACGGCGGTTTCTCCTCTTTCTGCACTTGTTCACTCATGCTGAAAACCAATGTTGACCCGATGACTTCGCGCGCATCGCATCTCTAATACTAGCATATGGCCTAATACTACCATAATACCATTCATCACAACAGACATAGTAGAATTAGACTATTCAAAAAAAAAAAGAGAAAAAGAAAAAAAGAAAAAAAAGAAATCAATCATATTCTACACGATCTATGAAAGCTAAGGTGCTGCCTAATATGTGTACTGTGCATTCTGAAAAGTGACTAGGAGTGCGAATACGCAGGAATATTTCTATAGACATACCATCAGGTTCTTAAACATAGGTATTAAAAACGTTTCTGATTGTTTGGGGTACTAAGTCATGACCCACTGGATTTAAACTAAGTATTCTGCTTTTTCTCGGGGTTTAAGTATTTTTAAATGCTCCTCGTAATGTCGGTGTAGTGGCCAGCCTACAGTATTTGGGAAACATACGTTCGGGTGCGAAAGAAATGTGAACCAAAGAAGAAAAGTAATAACCAATAATTCATCATTAAAAAGTAATTCCTTCTTACAAAATTCCATACTAATACATATTAATATTAGATCGGTACTCAGCAGTCAATAGTATTAATTGGTGGTAGTTGGTAGTTGAATACCAGATGGTTGGTCATTGGTCCATGGTCACCACTTTATTTTTAACTATACTACTGGTGCTATACTTCGGTTACGTCAGGTACTCTGGTTACTATGTTCATTCGCCGATAACTAATCCAAGGAAGAAATCTGAGGTACTTAAATACTTTTAAAGGAGAGGGCGTGCGAGGCTTAGCCTGAGAACAATAGCAATGAATGCCGTCCCAACATCCGTCCCAACATCGTACGATGTTGGGCCGCAGCATCTTGAAGTGGCTATTGTTAGGATTAGACAGTTTAGGCTCAAAATACCCCAATAGGTAGGGTACTACCTATGGTGGATCTAACAACTGGATTAAGAGGTCTACTGATTACTTCTGATCCGTTCTCTCGGTACATGGTCCACAAAAAAAATATGGTAAGGTGGGTCTTTGGTTGTCATAAAAAACGTGAGCCTAACTTATACTCTATCAAGTCTTTTCGACCTTTTTCTACTCAGAACCTAAACTCTTTTAACTGCTATTGTCTTCTATCCGTCCAAATTATAGAAGTCAATTATGCTGTCTCATCTGATGTTGTCCAGAAATGTCCAGAAATGTCCATAAATGTCCATAAATTCCCAGAACTCTTTCAACTCTTCTCTAATACTAGATAGTGATAAATCGTAATAGTCACAGATCGCCATGGTACTACACGTTGTTAGATTATTCTGGAATTAAATAGTCACTCACACTCCAAAAGTCGCACTGTGGTCTATAGTAGAGATGAATGCGAAGAGGATCACCAAAGGTCAACTAACTTTTTATGTAGCAAAAAGAAAAAAAAATAACAGTCAACATTTCATTAAAGTATGTTTAGCATTGTATCATTGTATTTTATTCTGGGAGTATGGGAGTATGGGAGTATGGGAGTATGGGAGTGTAGAACCTATGGAGATAATATGGAGGGTGTGGGGAAGTCTTTGGTGGTCCATATATGCGAACTATACTAGCGCGTCATAATGCAGAGACATAAGGTAAGGACTTAGACTACAGACAATAGTGAGTACGCCCAAAACCACAACAATACTATATAGGATACTCGACACTAGAACCTGGGAAATATTCTACTTTTCAGCAATATCCAGTAGTATAGAAATACATAGAGTACTATAGACAGATAGAGTGCTATAGATGATATCAAGATACATAAAGTACTTGTGGACGGTGTAAATGTATAGTGTCCGTGTTTGATCGCCGATCAACTCAGAACCAGCTTGCTCTGATACCTGACGAATCCATAGGCTTCTCCACCAACAATGCACTAGAGTACTTACACTCACTATGGTACTTAACCAGACTATGGTACTTACACTGCACTACGGTAAGTAGTGTGCTTCCACTTCACTATGGTAAGTAGTAGTGTACAGTAAGATATGGCACGGACAATGGTAGTGTCAAAATGAACCTAGCGTATGTGCATAGGTATAGACTTTAATGGGTACTCAATTTGTTGATGATCTTGATTGATACTCAATTGCCCAATATTATATGCTCGGTATATGAAACCACTGTGAGCCTTGTTCTCAAGCACGATCTATGAACAATCAGATTCTTATAAACGAACCTTATCATTGTATCTTGCTTTGATTGACCTCTCTAGCTTTGTCTTGGGATATGTGACAGTCAGAAGTTTGAAAAATTTACTGGTCTCATCAATAAATCCATATAATGGGTCCACATTCTAGCACATGAACGTGATAAACGTTGGCCACTAAAAATTTCTTAGAGTCTTCGTGTTTCACTAACCTTGGAGGACCGTTCTTCTGAGTTCCCATTGATTCTGTGTTTCGGGAAATCGCCCGAATATATAGATGTACCATAGAAGAACATTTGAGTTTAGAAACCCATATTCTGGTCAGTATCGACTATATATCTCTAGATCCTGAATCCAATGTATCAAACATAATCTTTTGGAGAATGCTTACTCGAGTAGGCTTTCAACACGGTACACAGTATATAATTGTACTATGCCTTAGTGTTGCTTGTAGTGCATAGTTCAAAGTCCGGGATCGGCGTGTCTATCTCCATAGAGTGTATAATAACAAGGATGCAGGAGGAATTCATGATACAGAAATAATGTGTATTCTGTGGAGCAGCATATGGAAGGGAAAGCCTAGTGATAATTAATTAACATCATGTGGTGCCTTCTATCTGTCCAAAAATACAGTACAGTTCAGTACAATTCGGTACAATTCAGAAACAGTTCAGTAAAATTCAGGAACAGTTTTGGAAATATTCAGTATAGCGACAATCCAGGTGTCGTGGCCACGTTTCAAATCCACTATACTTGAGCAGCTTTTCCTGAAATGCTTAGTAATGACAAAAGGACAATATGCCACGTATTATTTTGTATCATGTCGAATTGGTATCACATCCAGACAGATATATAAGCGTCCATAAACAGTATGTTAGTATAGACCAGCAAGTAGTATCCAATAGATATCCCCAATTCAGTTCCATTGATATCGAAATTCACTCATGAGTAAATCCCTTGGTACTTGAATAAAGCAGTGGATACATCAGTAATCATTGGATCACTGGAATTATTCTCTTAATAGGTCAGTAGGATGGATAGATATGTTTAGAGTCACGTTCAAACTGCTACTTCAAGCCGCAACTTCAAGCAGAGCTAGGGCCTTGATTTTCTCATCAAACATAGCACACTTGATGGGCATGTCAAGTGAGTAGAACGGGTTCTTCATCACATAGTCACAGTAGTACATGTAGCACTGCTTGTATACATTCCCTACGGCACTGTTCTGACGGTTTAGTTCGCCGATTCCCGACCCCAATTGCATGGGGTTATATGCAGCCTTGTGTGTTGGGCTAGTGATGATGATAAACTTGAGTCCGGTGAGGGTTTGGAACACATATAAGCTGAACTGGTCGGTGTCCACGTGCTGAAGTCCCAGGAGATTAGTGTTTGGGAGTTTTGCACGTGATGAAGAAAGAATTTGTTGGTTGATTGAGGAATCTGCACCGTCACGGGCTGCGGCGGGCCTGAGTTTGGTCGCTATGGCGTGGACTCCGTGGAGGGTGCCCGCTAGGACGAGGTAGTCATTGACGGCAAGCTTGGTAAGACCGGCGTTGATTTCCTGGTGGTATATAAGTCCTCCCGCCTTATTGAGAATAAGCAAGCTGAAAAGTTTCATGTGCTGGAGCTATGCTGGGAGTGCGCTGTAGTGTATGGGGTTGGAGTTGTGAGAGATGGTGTTGAGGTGATAATTCAGATTCACCGATACGCGAGCATTAGAATCCGGTGTGAAAAAAATAAGCTTCCCCACCAGGAGTCGAACCTGGAATCTTCTGGTTCCAACAGAAGTGGTTACTTTCGTAGCCAGACGCCTTGACCATTGGGCCATGAGGAACGAAGCTTGAAATTCCAGAATTATGCTTTGAGACATGGTGTTATTTAATGAAGCATGAGCAACCCATTAAAAGCTGGAAAAGGACAAGAATGATGATTGTTAAAGATAAGTATAATAGCTCATAAACAAAAAAGTGTCTTTGTCATTCCAAATCTAAATTTGGTGTCTCAGGTGAAGCTTTCCAAAACCTTAGATATAACTTAATCTATAGTCCACACTACTTTTTACTGCTACTCTAGTGTATACTTTTCTAAATGGTGTGAATAGGGTAATTAAATACGTAATAAAGTGGAGTCAATGAGTCTGAATATATGAGTGGGTAATGGAATAAAGATACTAATCACTTCCCCCTGATACTTAATTGCTCATTGTTTCATGGTATCCACCAACTTAAAAACTTGAAGAATCTCGTTCCAGTCACTGTCCCTTCACTTTGAAGACTTCTTTATTCGTCATTCACATTATATCTTCTTCTTTATCCTTCGGTTCTTCTTTATCCTTCGGTTCTTCTTTATCCTTCGGTTCTTCCTTTGCCTTATACTTCTTTATGAGCTCCTCATGCTTTCGTTTCCTCTCGCCCGAAGAAATCTGCCGTTTATGCCTTCTGCTACTTTCGTGTATCTTCCAGCTGGTTTCACCCACAGCCAAAAGCGGCTGTCCCTTGGAGTCCTTGCACACAGGACACTCGTAGTGTTTCCACGACTTAGCAGATTCGATTTTCTTGTTGCTCTTGAACGTGTCAAAGAATTCTGCTGTAGGTATCATACTCTGCAAATAATATGGGGCTTGATCTTCTGTGACTGCCAAAGGCCCGTCTTTCAAAAATTTGCTTGCGATTGAAAGACCTCGGTCATTGACTGTACTGCTCCATTGGGTCAAGTCGCTAGCATCGAGAATATAGAGTTTTCCCCCGTACTTAAAATTGAAACGAGCTTCTTTGATTAGCTCCACACCCAAAAGCTTTTTGATCCACTTGACCTGGTACTTGGCATATTGTCTAGTGCGGATCTTCATGCGCTCCACGCCGTCTTCAAATAGCCTGCTATCTGATTGGCCATTCTGTAACCACGGCAAGAACTCCTTGAAACCAATCACCTGCCATAACCCTTTGGTGGGGTCCAACGCGGGTACGTGAGCGGAGTAGAACTCGTTCAATTCCTTAATCTCCTCCAAGGCCCCATTCTCCATCATAGTATCCACTCGCTTATCTAGACGGTCTGCAAGAATTTGGGGGTCGCAATAGACCCAGAAAAGAAGCGTGTTGTACTTGAGCGAGGAATCCTCCATCTCGTCCAATTTCTGGTCCCGGTACATATCACTAGGTTTCTGACCAGTGGTGAAATAGATCTCTAGACATCTGCGGAGCTTGCGTTTATCTTGGGGGTGGAATTTTTCGCTGATTACAGGATCAACACTCGCTAGCTTGGAGAAAATGGCATCCACAGGCCCATCGAGCAATTGTTTCTGATCTTCGGTTAGTGGAGTGACACCCAAGTCCAGTTCCTTTTCTCCCACCGTCTTATTATGGAACAATAAGCTCTGCAAGTAGTAATGGGTGCCTCCTATTATAATGGGGTTTTTTTTGCGAGAATGGATGTCATCGATGGCAGCCTGGGCTTCCTGCGTATACTTGTGGATGAAGTAGTCCTGGCTCCAGGGTATATGGTCCATGACATGGTGGGCCACGCCGTGCCGCTCCTCAAGAGGGTGTTTGTTGGTGATGATGGGCACTTTCTGGTACACCTGCATGGAGTCTGCGTTGACCACTTCTCCATTGAGCGACTTGGCTAGCTCTATGCTGAACTGGTTGTTAGTTGTGCCGGAAAGGGAAACCGAAAAAATGACATACTTGTGATTTGCCGACGCCGGTGGTGCCCACGATGGCAATGACGTTCTTTTTGGGCTTGGTCATCATGTAGTTCTTGAGATACCGCACGTAGCGTAGGAGCATGGGCCTCCCGCAAAATACCCAAACCTTCTTGATGCCGCACTGCAGAAAACATTTTGTATCCTGCATAGAAGTACAAATATCCTGTACATAACACCACTAGCCAAATCGGACATCTTTCGTTTTATCCCAAGTAAATGCCCGATGTCCCGTTGGGGCTGCCAAATGAGATCCTGTACGCATGGAATTCTCCACACCCTTTAGGTTTTCTTGGTTCCGAATCAAAATTCCAAGATCACGTGCTTCTTGGCGTCGGTTGTAGAGATACTCATCGATTTCCTCCAACACCAAAGAACCCTTCTTCAAAAAATCCGAGTAAAATGTAGACGCCCGGTTAAGGTTGGCCACAAGCTCAAGGTACTCCACGTACACATTGTGGAATTTTTGTAGGGCCAGAAAGCGGGCATCGTTGGCTGGTCCACTAGTACTTTCCTTAGCAGAGACAAACCGGCCATTTGCATCGGAGATCTCGGCCTCGAACGCCATTTGCTGCTTCTTCTGTTGCTGAACGTAGTCCAAGTCACTGGCAAATACCTTGATGTGTTTTTCGTAAATAGGCTCGAACTTGCGTGGCTCGATTTGGCCTTGTTCATCTTGATAAGCCTTGAGATCTGTACGGGCCGCACTGATCACACTGGAGAGAATGTTCTGGTCCCGGAACTTGTGTTCTAGACTCAACAAGAACCGCTCTCTCCTCTGCTCCATATCCCGGCCCTTCAAAAGAAGGTTACGTAGATCCGATACACATCTAGCTAAGCCGTCGTTCAACTTGAGATAGTCTGACTTTGGAATACTCTTCAACAACGCCTCTTTTCCGCCACAAAACACCTCGAGTTCGGCCTTAATGCTCTGGTAGCTCTGGAAAATCAACTTATCACTGCTTTTACCAAGGTCGAGGTACTCCCGCATCTTGTTCAAACGCGAAGTATAGTCTGCACTTGCTTCTTCTGATGGCACCCTACACCATCTAGCGGTGCCTTCCCGGCGACGCATCAAGTCGTCCTCATTCTTTTCCATTTCAATGCGCTCTTCACATTTGGCCACTAGCTCTGCACAGTTGCTGGCCAAAACAGAGATATCATCCATCGACCGTTCAATGAGCTGGGTCCCTCCAATGGATAGAATTTCCCGGGACTGGTCCACGATGGTATCTGGAAGAGACTCTGTTCGCTGGAGGGTATCAAGAGATGAAGGAAGGTTCTGAGAAGCCAAAAACTTGGCAAACATCCGGGACAACGCAGCCAATGGTTCTTTGATGTTCTGCACAATGTACTCATCCTGGCGTTCCTTAAAGGCTTGTCCGACCTGAATGATGGAGAATGGAAGGAGCGAATTGAATACAAGACCATCACCCTCCGAAAAGGTTTGTGGAACTTGGGGCTCCACCATGGAAATGGCTTGGATTTCAGGTAAATCGCCAAACTCCGGGACAGGCTTGAGGTAAACAAGATCGTTGTCCTTTTCTGCAGACCGTAGACACTCTTGAACCGTGGTTGTAAGCCCCGCCAAGTCTTGTAGCACGCTCTCTTCCACGTACAGTTTATACTTCAGAGCCTCGGTGCACACCTTCAGAGCCTGCATTAAGTAAGCCACCTGCTGGCCATATTCAAAGTTATCCAAGCACTGCACAGAAGCCCGGTAAAGGGCGGCAGCCTTGAAGTGCAAGTGTTTGACCTTCATATAATTGATCCATTCCAAAATAATGCAATTCGATGAAGTGCCATACTCCAATGCCTTAGCATAAGTGAGCGATACCTTCATAGAAAGCCGGGCCACCAACGAGTTCTTGACATTTTTCCCTCCTATGGCCTTCTGCCAGAAGATCTCTTGTGCTTGTGCCAACATCACCCATTGGAGCGTGACAATTGCAGCTTTTTCAAAGTCTAAACCCGGGTTACGAGCCAAGTACTCGTAGCAGCCTGCAGAGAGCTTAAAGTAATTGCAAGCATTACGAGTTCCATCCTCAGTATGGCGACTTTCCTGATGAGCCTTATGGCAGTATAAAGAGCCAAGCTGGTAGACCAAGTTGGCCTTGACCCCGCTCCATTTGGAGGTGGGCTGCAGTCGCGGCAGGTACCCTAGAGTCTGGTACCAGTCATAGGTCACCACATTATCAGGGAACTTGCGCTCGATGTCCCGGATCATATGGTAGTATTGGGCAAGCGTTTGTTCGTATTGGGCAAGATCCACGGACGGGTTCTTGGCCCCCTGCACTGTATTGGTATGAATACTTTGCACCAACAGTAGGTCCTTGGAAAAGGCTGATACGGGCTGGAAGAAATCTTTTCGTATGGCCTCCGACAAGGCCGTTTCAACATCCACATGGTCCACCACCAAAAACGGAACCTGTAGGAGATTACTGAACATGGCAGTGTCAATCAGGTCAATGTATCAGGTGAGTCAATGTAGCAAGTGTTGTTTAGTGACTAGTCAGAAAGTCAATGCAGTGAGTCAATGAATAAGGAATTATTAAGTCAGTAGTCGGAAGTGATTTTATATTTAGGGTATAGTGAGTCAGTAGAAACCAGTGAGTATATAATTATAGTGGATAGTGAGTGAGTGGGTAGTAGAGCGCGACACCGAATACCTTCAGACACCCAGAACCTATACACCCATACCGAGATTATCTGATTTAAAACATCTATTTATTATTGTATTTGATTGATTATTTTTCAATGAATTATTTTTTATTTATTTTTTTCATTATTTTTATTCATTAGACATGACCAAGAGTAACCTATTACGAGTATTAAAGAAAACACTAGAAAATTTTATACAGTATAGGTAGTTGTTTATATGGTGTAGTGTAGTGGTATTGAGTGGTGTAGAGGTCTTGATTAGTGTAGTGTAGTAATATAGTAGTAGATTGAGGGTAATAGAGTGAGGGTAGAGTGAGGGTAGAGTGAGGGTAGAGTGAGGGTAGAGTGAGGGTAATAGTGAGGTGTTGATTGAGGGAAGGGTGGAGAATGGTGGTGCGGAAAGAGTATAGACGTTGTGTTCAGGAGGTATTGGTTATAATGTGTGTGGTCCATAGTGCGGAAGACCAAGGTGGCGTATCAGTTGAGATTAGTGATCAGAGTAGCAGAGTACTAGTGATCAGGATAAGAGTATAGTGATTAGATTCTAGTGGAGGGATCTGGGCAGACTATATACCGTTTACGATTGATCGAATGGTACTAGATCAATTACTCTCTAGAGTGACTGGATCTCTAGAGTGACTACAAGACTATAGTGACCACCTTTCTGGATAATCACTACCTCTCTAGGTAACTACTAGAAGAGAAATAGAGTGACTAGAAGACCATAGTAGTCACTAGATCTCTATGGTAGTGACTAGAAGGCTATAGTGAAGAGAAGGCTATATCAATGACCAGAAGGTGACTAGAGTGACTAGAGTGACTAGAAGGTGACTGTGGTAATGACCAGAAAAAAATAGTGATGAATAGAGACTGGAGACTAGACTACAATATTAGACTGGCAATGACTGGAAGAATATAGTGAGGACTTGAAAACTAGATCAATCACTGCATGACTAGAAGACTACAAATCTAAAAGACTAGAGACTATGGTAACTCCTTGGAGGACCACTGTAGTAGATCAAAGACTGAATGACTGAATGCTAATTGATATGGTAGTGACTTTGGTAATGACTAGGTGACTATGTGACTGGAGTAGTGACTATGTGACTGGAGTAGTGACTAGAAGACTATGGTAGTGACTAGAAGACTATGGTAGTGACTGACTGACTTCTGATACTTACCAGACCTTTTGAACAGTCTGTGGAAACTATAGTAGTGACTAAAGTATTTACTGATTTTTCGTGAATGAAATAATCGTGGACATGGCTTAGCTCCATACATTTACTCACTGTAGTAGAGTAGTAGAGTAATAGAGTAATAGAGTAATGGAGAGGTTTAGTTTATGTATTCTGGTGTAAATGGTGAGTGATAGTAGTAGGTGGAACTATGAGATACTCTAGTTTGCTATATTGATGAACATTTGGAATGTAGCATTAAGGTTTATGGTACACTGGAAAATAGTACAGTACATACACTTATTTTCTGTATCTGAATAGTTTATGGAGATGGTCACCACCGACAGAATTATAGTACTTGAATATGGCTAATCTGCTGCAACACTCGACTGCAACAACCGACACTCTTCTTATATGGATACCCCAAAATCGCTCCATCATTGGCTACTTCACTAAGCAACAGTATAGCGTGGCAGAACAGTATGGGGAATATTGGATCTGAATATGTTTGATATGGAGTCAGGGTCATTATTTAATGGATTAGTAGTTAGTAGATGACAGATAGAAGACCATCAAGTAGTGCATGACATGGTTTCTAATGGAAATTGGCTGTGGATTTCAGAGTAGATATCAACAGTATTAATACACCAGGTGGATCACTGAGTGGATAACTGTGATCATGAGTATCACTAAGAAATCACCAAGGATATCACAGAATAGTAAATGTCAATAAGTGTAAAATGAATCACTCACCAGTCAACACTAAGTCCGGTCAACAGGTGGATAGGTGTATCACTTGGAAGTGATTATCCAACATTGTATATAATACTGAGCAGTAGAACCACAGTGTATAAGCAATCTAGGCCAATTAAACCATCAAGTAGACCGGAAAATAGTGCCACTGGCACTGAGCATTATCTGGGCATTGGAAAACCATTGGATAATGAATACGATTTGGCTTCAGCAATGAGTCTCATACTTCAGGTTACTTGGAATAAACCCCAGTCTTTACTCTGTTCTCTGCTGCTCTCACACTGCCCACTAGATCCGAGAGCATGGCCAGACGGGTTTGAATGGTAATTTCTTCATCTTGTGCAATAGACTTGGTGACGTTGAGCTCGGAAGTATAATTGTGAAGCTGTTCCGAATTTCGCTGAATTTTCTGGCACACTTCGGCGAACGTCTGGGCATTATCCATCAATGCTAGCAGCCGGCTGATTTGTGTATCCAGATCATGGGCACTGGCATTCAAGTCATTGAGTATTTGATAGATGGTATCGATAGTTTGGGGCAGTTCCGGAAGCTTTTGTAGGTCCACTAGTTCTTGCACCTTGTCATGAAGAGACTTCCTTTTTTCTTGGGAAGAATGCTTCTTTTCAATCTCTTCCTCCACCATTGCCTCTGCCTTTTCCCAGACTTTACTGTCCAAAGGCTGCACCCGCGAAGGAAGCGAACTCACTTGCTGGTCATAATCAGCCTTGATAAGAAGCCTGGCCTCGTGGAGAATCTGCAGTGCAATAGGGTCCTGCTCCTCCACATCAAATGTATCTAGGGATGGGATAGGAAGACCTTGCTGCATCACCTGGGACTGCGTAGCTTGCTCGTCCACCTGCCGTAGCAACTCTAGGGCGTTTGTATTGGAATTGTTATTGGCAATAGGCTCACTTTGAACTGTAAGTTCTGTCTGTAATGGAACCAGTTTCTGCTGGGTTGGTTCAGGCATCTGCAGTAGCAACTTCTTGAGCTGGGACACCGCTTTTTTCCTGGACACTGGCTTCTTGGGCTGTAGTTGAACATCTCCTGTAACAGGAACTGGTTCCTTTTGAGATAATTCTCGTGAAACTTGTAGAATATGAGAGTCGATCTCCAGAGCCTCATCCGCAGCTCCAGGCAAGGGCAAGTGGAGTTTCCTTCGCTTGTTCTGTTGCTCATCGAGACCAGTCACTAGACCAGCAGCAGACTTGATACTAGTCCTCAGCACCTTTTCCTTTTCCTTTTTGGGAACCCCCTCTCCGAGTCCCTTCACATTCACCTGTTTCTGAAAAGCCAGATGCAGCTCCACGTTCAGCACCTCTTCAGCCAGAACATCGTACTTGCCCGGAAGAGGAACGCGTTCATGGGGAATATCAGCGTTATAGTCAAACTCCTTTCGTCTGGCCTTATTTTTCAGGGACAAGCTGACGTTTATACCTGCAGCCTTCAACTCACGGCGTTTCTGGACCAACGCAATGCGTCTACTCTCGTCTAGAAGCCGTTCCCGGTCCTTCCTCTTGGCCTTCTTGCCCTGGGTATTAGCAAGGCGGGCCTTGGCCTCCGAAAGCATCTCCCTCTCGTCCTCATCCATATCCTCAGCATCCGGCCGTGATGGAAGGCTCTCAAAGGCGTTTCCTAAGGCCGGGAGCGCCTCGATGCCCGGGCCCGTAAGGTCCACGTTTTCGGCGTGCTCATCATCATCGCTGGCTCCATTATTGACTGCTGCATCCAAGAGCTTTTGGTACCGCTCCACACACTGGGTGGCAGTTCTGCCCATGATCTGAGCCACACTCCGCCATTGGTTGGGCAAGAGCTTAGCGAGGTCAAGCAACTTGGCGTCATCGTGTTTCTCCCACTCATTGTTGCGGATGGAGGGGTTGAGGTACTCGTTCCACCGGGCCTTGGCCTGCTTGGCAGTTTTCTTGGGTAGAAGCGATGCCACACGCGCCCATTGTGTGAGTCCATACTTGGATACTGCTGCCTTGAGAATCTGGTCCTCAACGTTAGTCCACACGCCTCCCTTAACATATATCGGAGGAGCCATCACGTAGACAGGCAGTAGAAGTGCTTGAAGTCAGTAGTCAGTCAGTACTAATAGTCAGTACTAATAGTCAGTAGTCAGTCAGTACTAGTAGTCAGTAGTCAGTCAGTACTAGTAGTCAGTAGTCAGTAGTAATAGTGAGCTAGTACTAGTAGTCAGTAATCGTAGTAGCCGTAGCAGCACTAATAGTAGGCAGTGCTAGTAGTGAGTGCGAGACTAGTGCAAATGTGGTGCGAAGAAAGTGGTAGATGCTGTGCGAAGACTTGCGCGAAAGAGTAGTGAGAGGAGTGAGTAGTAGCGCGCGATTAGGATGAGGAACTGAGCACGCCTGAGAGATGTGCGAACTGTGTAATTAGTAGTACCTTCCATCGGTGCGACTAGTGTTGGTTGGAGATGGTGTATTGGGTGCGCCCCCATACGTCCAAGAACCATAGGACCATTATGGTTCCTTACTTTGAACTAACTTATTTTAACAGACCAACAGTCTAAGACTCTATTACACTCTAATACATATTACAGTCTAATAAATATTACAGTCTAATAAATATTACATTCTAATACATATTACAGTCTAATATACTCTAGAGCTTCGTGACACCAGACTTATTAATCGACTAGAATTAAGACGATATTTAGAATAGCCTGAATTACGAAGATTCCAGATAATGCAGTACTCCAATTAGTGCTAGGCCTACATTGACAATTAGTGGGATATCCATTTTCTTTGGCAATCTCAATATAGCTGAATAAGACGTCTCTTAGGACCTTTATTTTCATTGTACGATAAAAGACCTTTCCAGAACTATACGTGTTAGTTTCATTTGCAGATATAGATAGATTGTAAATCAATAGATACTACTCAGTAGCTTGAGCATTAGTATTATCTAATACTATTCGTATAGCAATAACAATAGCTAAGGACATAAATAAGGAAGAAATTCGCATATAAAAAAGAAATATGATGGATATTTCTAATGTATAATCAAATGAAAAAAAATAAGTGCAACTGTATTCAATAGAAATTCATATACTTTTAATTGGACAAGAAAAAGTCCAGGTGAATCAAGATAGTAGTAGTAGTATTTTTAATAGTGGCATATTCGAATAATAGTAGTAGAAGCTCAGAGAAGAGTACTACTAGAGTAGTATTAGAGTAGTTGTAGTCGTGTATTATATTGCCACTTCATTTATAAAACTGAAGCTCGTTTAAGACTATATGACGTGAACTTGAATCACTAAAGGTTTAATATTTCTCGAGGTAAGGACATGCGAGCAAAACTCAGCACCATATCAATAGGTGTGGATTGACACTGGTACAATGAATTGTGACGATTATGAATGAATGGTCATTTCAAGCCATTGTATTGCTCCAGAAATGAAATAGAAAAATCCCTACCTCTTAGTATACCATTGTAGATCACGGTTCTGCTTATACTGTTTGAGTCGCATATTGCGAAATACGATATATTGAGCATGCGTCTAGTGATATAGATAATACACCACACTGCCATAACTAGTGCCATAACTAGTGCCATAACTAGTGCCATAAATTAATGCTGCCCAAAACTAGTACTACGAAGGACGTTATTTAATATGAATAAGAATTATCTGCTCCAACAAAACATATCCAGAGGTGTGCCATCATATACTACTGTGCAACTATACCCTGTACTACACATTACACATTACAGTCTGCAGTCTACAGCCTAGTGCACCTGTACTACAGACTGCTCGTTGACTATAACATGGTAGTAGATTTGCTTACACTAAGAAATAAAAATATTTTTATCTATAAGTTGAAGAAGCTGCTACTAAATTTCTACTTGATTATGTAGATAAATAAAACCTCAATTGGTTTGTTATTTGTTGTACTACTGACTGATCATTCTACTAAGGTACTGTATCTAAGTACTATATAAAAGAGTGAGTCAACCAAAGTAGGTTATCATTTTGGTGCTCTTATATTTCTGGACTCTCCTCTCTTTCTCTTTCTCTCTCCCTATCTCTATATATATACACACACATATATATATATATACATATTTCTTTTTTTTGGCCTGTGTTGGTAGGTATAAAAGTGAGGTACTGATTTGTGCGATGTCACTGGACTCCATGGACAACCTCAAGACTGCCACGGCCCTAGCTCTAATAGCCCAGAAACATATTGTGCTCCAGACCCAAGACTATGTATCGTGCAGGGAAAGCCTTCTGAATGTCCTCTCCGAGTGCTTGGGAATCCACGATATTGTGGAGGTGGATCTACTACATGAACATACCTTTGAGCAGTTGGTGGACCGGATGGTGCTTCGCCAGGATGGTCTGCAGCCTGTATTGCATGAGGTGGTGATCTGGAGAAACCTTGAAAATATCGAAATGCCCTTAAGTACTCGCATCGGTATTACTACAATATTTGACCAGTTGGAGAGGTACAACACTCTAGCGTCCCGGTACACAGCCCCTGAAACACCGCTCAAGCTTGGCCCTTATATAATCAAGGCGCCGGAATTTTCGCTTATCATACCTATTTTGGAAACCCACGGTTCGTTTCCCAAGTTGAGCCAGCCGGTGAAAGACCGCTTCTGGTTCTGCCAGAGCTTTACCCAGCACAACGAACCCGTACCTCCGGCCATTTCCCGGGAAGAACTCCTCGGGGCCCGGAAGGACGTTGAGTCCGTCTATGCCAGCCCAGAAATCCAGGAGTACATCTGTTCTCTCTTGGTGTTCACACGTTCGCACCGGCTCTGTTCATTGGCCCCTTTAACCACCCGCCCCACGTTACGGGCGCAGAAAGGAATCATGCTCTTGGCCAAGTCGCTCGTTGTTTATGGCGAAAGGACCTCGGCTGCCACAAAATTCGTCACTCCTGAGTATATCAAGGTGGCGTTCCGTAAGATCGCATACTGGCTCGTGGACTGGGAGACCAACGAGCTCTTTTCGTCATCGAACGAAACCCTAGACTTCCAACGAAGAACAGAGATTGCCATGCTTACGGGCGATTGGTATGGAAGTGAGTGGGAGGGGGTACGGAGGTATTTGGATGGGCATTTATCTATGGACGATGCGCACTCCACCACTGGCTTCACCAACCGACTAGTGGAGGAGGTCCTAGAGACCGTTGCGCCGCCACTATAAGCACCTTTAAAGAGACTCCAGGGATATGAATTATTCAAGAGATCCAATTGGTTTAATGATTTTGATTATTTTATGGGGTGGTGGTTACGAGTGTTGATCTTTAAAGTGTGACTTGAGTAATATTCAGGTTGTTGATGTGTGGATACTACTAAAGGGAGTATCAGAAAAATGGTGTGTGGAGATTGGGTGCGAGTATTCTGAATGTCAAATACTCAAATACCGAAAGCCCATAAGTTCAGTGTTCGTGGATCGCAGTCATTCACGTCTGCGAACCATTGAGGCTTATGGTTCACTGGATCATCACTATTTATTACTGAGACAGTGATACTATGAAAAACGACTGCCCCTTTTCTGAGATCCAATTGGCTATTGACTTTCCTGGGATCCAAATTGCTTATTGATTCCACATTATGATAGTCAGTATCAGGGACAGGCATGAAAATGCAATGTTAGACCAGAGCTAAGTTTACTACATGGGCTTATTATAACTTCAACAGAACCTACTTCTTAATGGAGGTACCATTGCTTTGGCAAAGACTGTTCCTAATGCTTGTTTCTGGTGCTTGTTTCTGGTGCTTGTTTCTGGTGCTTGTTTCTGGTGCTTGTTACTGGTGCTTGTTACTGGTGCTTGTTACTGGTGCTTGGTCCTGATGCTTGGTCCTGATAGCTTCTGGACAGAGACTCCGAATTGACTCTCAAGGACACCTTCATATTAGCAGGACTATGAATGACTTGATTTCCTTAGTGATTTGTTAAAGAAAGCTATGAAGTCAGGAATACAGGAATTACTTGATTGTGAGATCCAGGCACCCGGTATCTCTTAATAGTGTGAAGCCTCTTCATGGAGGTCTTGGGCTCATGAAACACTAATATGGACCACTAAATCGTGGACTATTAATGGACCATTGAATGTGGACTAGTAAGTTACTCCCACTGAATATGGCAGTACTACCTCATGAACTATTCATATGGACTTTTGAATACGGACGGATATTCAAAGGCTATGAACTCTAGTACCCATTACCAAGAGGATTTGCTGTGGAACATCAATCTTACTGATATCTGGATCTTAACACTGATCCAAAACTGAGTGTTAGATTACTGAATATGACACTATGCAAGAGCTCATGATCTGGATCTAATGACTACTTTTAACTTGGGTGGCTACTTCTAACTTGGGTCACTGCTTTATTAACTGTGAATTGTCACTAGAAATATCTAAGTTTCAGTCAGTATTCACTATGTGATGGTCCTCCACGGAACGAAGAATAACGATTTCATCATTTTGAACAGAATCTACGGCCTCACCAGACGCTGGTATTGTCTTTCTCGTTGGACATGGTGTTTTGCAGTCATTCTTTTTGCTCATGGTGTTTTGCAGTCGTTCTCTTTGGGCATGGTGTTTTGGGTGTTGACCACACAAGACACCGTTCGCTACAAACCAAAGATGAATGAATTGAAGATTGTTAGTTGTTGAAGGTAGTAGTTGTTGAAGGCAGCAATTGTTGAAATCGAGTTGCCGAAGTCTATGGCTTTCAAAGACAAGAGCTCCGAATTAGAGTCAAGAGCTTTGAATAAAAAGCTTGTTGGCAATACCACTGCCAGAAGAACAACTCTGGAAAGGTGGATACCAACTTCATTTGCCTTTATGGACTCTATGGGCAATCTCTATATCCATAATGTGGAACGTTTACTGGTCTATTGTGTCATCATTGAGTATATGCCTTGTTCAGATACGGGCATTACTAAAGACAACTGAGTGATAGTGAGTGGGACTAAGTGAGACTAAGTGATAATAAAGTCATACTCAAGTCATACTGAAGTCATACTCAAGTCATACTGAAGTCATACTCAAGTCATACTGAAGTCATACTGAAGTCATACTCAAGTCATACTGAAGTCATACTGAAGTCATACTGAAGTCATACTAAGAATCATAACTTTGGTGAATTTACCATCTGAGGTTTTAACCACCAAAATGTCAGGACTCAAGCAATAAGTGGATCGAGATTAATTAATCAGTTCAAATCTGGATCTCAACACCAAGTTCATAATTTGTGGTTCCCCATAACCACCTGGATTCCACTGATCACTAGAACTTCCTAACCATTTTCGCACCCATACTTTACTCACCATCACCGCACTCGCTCCCATCCTCACACCCACACTCACACCCACACTCACACCCACACTCACTCAGTCAATAACACATGGACTTTATAGACTAGAGTCTTTACATGAAGATATTACATGAAGATATTACATGAATATAAGTACATGAATATTAGTTCATCATATTATAAAATAACAATAGGATAAAAATAGAACTATAGAGTAAGGTACGTTTGATTGACTGACTGACTTATTCCATTTATCAGTAATTTACTTTGTGCTTTATTTAGTACTTTATTTAGTACTTTATATAGTGTTTTATTTAATGCTTTATTTAGTGCTTTATTTAGTACATGACTTAGTGAATATGAAATGCTTGGCTTTACTAAATTGGGTAACCACTATGGTGAGCACTGGGTGAAGTGGTGAGCACTTGATCACTGAGCACTGAGCACTGAGCACTGAGCACTGAGCACTTGAGCACTGAGCACTTGGAGTGCACTGCATAGACTGTGTGGGACCCCGGAATTGCCTAGACAACAGAGACGTATTTCCTGCACATATCCTCCATACACTCTTAAACTTTGCCATTTTATTTCTGAGACCCCGAAAAAATGAATCAACCCTTTTTCTGGCCTCTAAAAACGTAACTGGGGCTCTTGCGTTGGCCTAAATTGTGCTGAGATAGCATGGTGCACGGGTGCAGCATTATTCCACCTAACCACCCCACCAAACCCCCATTAAGCCTCCATTAAGCCTCCGCAAAATCCCACTAAGCCTCCACTAGCCTCCAGAAAAAAACCTCATCGACACAAAATCCTTAAATTTTAAATATACCTTCAATAATAAAAACTATAAATTTTTTGCATCACTGGAAACTGACCGTTTCTTTGATCGACACCTGCATATAAAAGTTCCGTACACCAATCGGTTGGCGCGCGCTTACATAATCCAACAACTCACCCACTCGCGAATACACGTACCCCTAACATTGCTCCATAACAGCGTCCAAGTACTAGTGTCAAACCCTACAATCAACCAACCACCTTGGGATTTGCACCGTTTACTTCGTTGCTTCCTGATCACTAATCGATCCCCCCTGTTTACTCGTTTGTCCGTCGATTCCCCCATACTGAACCAGAATGTCCGACATCCCCATCAACTTCACCCAGTTGACCGAGTTGACCCAATTGGGCATCCAGCCCCAGTCGCTTGACTTCAAATCAACCACCTTAGAGTCCGACCACTACATTTGTGTGCGAGAGAGCGGGGCCCAGGGTAATACCGTGGCCATTGTGGACTTGGAGAAGAACTTTGAGCTTACTAGAAAGAACATGAGCGCCGACAACGCCATCATGCACCCTAAGCAGAATGTGATTGCCTTACGGGCCAACGGCACGGCCTTGCAGATTTTCAATTTGGACACCAAGCAGCGGTTGAAGTCTCATACCGTGGAGTCTCCTGTTGTGCTCTGGAAATGGTTGAATGATGAGGTGTTGGGACTCGTGACTGCCAGTAATATCTACATTTGGAATGTTTTTGATGGCACCAACAATGGGCCTGAGAAAATGAGCGACAGACATGCCACCTTGAACAATTGCCAGATCATAAACTTTGTGGCTGAGCCTGCTCTAAATTGGATTGCTGTCACGGGTATTGCCCAAGAGGACGGAAGAATTGTTGGTCACACTCAGCTTTTCTGCAAGTCCAGAGGTGTTTCTCAAGCCATTGAAGGCCATGTGTGTAAGTTTGCCCAGATAAAGTTGAACGGTGCTTCGGTGCCTACCAAGGTCTTCTGTATTGGAAACAAGACAGCTTCCGGACAGGGCAACTTGCACATTATTGAGATTGACCATGTTGACGGCAATCCTCCCTTCCCTAAGAAAACCGTGGACATCTTCTTCCCTCCTGATGCTTCCAACGACTTCCCCATCAGCTTGCAAGCCTCCGACAAGTACGGAATCATCTACATCTTGACCAAATACGGATTCATTCACTTGTACGATATCGAGACTGGTTCCAACTTGTTTGTCAACAGAATCACCGCAGACCCCGTGTTTACGGCGGCTCCTTACAAGAACGGCACTGGTATTATCACCATCAACAAGCTGGGTCAGGTTTTGGCCGTGGAGGTGGACAAGAACAAGATCATCCCTTATGTCTTGGAGAAGTTGTCGGATGTGCCTCTTGGTTTGTCGCTCGCTTCTCGTGGAGGGTTCCCTGGAGCCGAAAACTTGTTCAACCAGCAATTCCAAAACTACTTGAACCAAGGAGACTACGCCAATGCTGCCAAGATTGCTGCTTCTTCTGAGCAATTGAGAACTCAGGATACCATCAACAAGTTGAAGCACATCACTCCGCAGCCGGGCCAAATTTCTCCCATTTTACAGTACTTCTCCACTTTGTTGGACAGAGGTTCGTTGAACAAGTACGAATCCGTGGAGCTTGCCAAGCCTGTTTTGCAGCAAGACCGTAAACCGCTTTTTGAGAAGTGGTTGAAGGAAGACAAGTTGACTTCTTCCGAGGAGTTGGGAGACATTGTCAAGTCGTACAACGACACTGCTTTGGCCTTAGCCGTGTACATTCGTGCTAATGTCAACATCAAGGTGGTATCTTGTTTGGCCGAATTGGGCCAGTTCGACAAGATCTTGCCCTACTGTCAAAAGGTCGGATACGAGCCTGACTACACCAACTTGATCCAGAACTTGGTACGCGTCAACCCTGACAAGGCTAGCGAGTTCGCCACGTCTTTGTTGGCCAATGGAGAAACCAGCTTGAACGTCGAGAATATTGCTGACTTGTTCTTTTCTCAAAATTACATTCAACAAGGTACTGCTTTCTTGTTGGATGCTTTGAAGAACGACTCTCCTGCAGAGGGACACTTGCAAACCAAGCTTTTGGAAACCAACTTGTTGCAGGCACCCCAAGTCGCAGATGCCATTTTGGGTAACCAAATGTTCAGCCACTACGACAAGCCAAGCATTGGAAAGTTGTGTGAGAAGTCTGGCTTGTTCCAGAGAGCTTTGGAGCACTACGACGACTTGAAGGATATCAAGAGAGTTATTGTACACACCAACGTGTTGCCTGCCGACTGGTTGGTGTCCTACTTTGGCCAATTGAACGTGCAACAGTCCATGGCATGCTTGAACGAATTGATGACCAATAACTTGCAACAAAACTTGCAGGTTGTGATTCAAGTGGCCAGCAAGTACTCTGACTTGCTCGGTCCTTTGAACTTGATCAAACTTTTTGAGTCTTACAAGTGTAACGAGGGATTGTCGTACTACTTGTCGAGAATTGTCAACTTGACCCAAGATCCTGATGTGGTTTACAAGTACATCGAGGCTGCTGCCAAGACTGGCCAGATTAAGGAGATTGAGAGAGTTGTTAGAGACAACAATGTCTACAATGGAGAGAAGGTTAAGAATTTTTTGAAAGAAGCCAAGCTTGATGACCAATTGCCTTTAATCATTGTCTGCGACAGATTCAACTTTGTTCACGACTTGATTTTGTACTTGTACAAGAACAAGTTCTACAAGTTCATTGAAGTTTACGTTCAACAAGTGAATTCTGCCAACACCCCCCAAGTTGTTGCCGGTCTTTTGGACGTGGACTGTGATGAGACCATTATCAAGAATTTGTTGATGTCTGTTTTGGGCAGAGTTCCTCTTAAGGAGTTGGTCAGTGAGGTGGAGAAGAGAAACCGTCTCAAGATCTTATTGCCATTTTTGGAAAAAACTTTGGAGGGCGGATCTACCGACCAGGAAGTGTATAACACTTTGGCCAAGATCTACATTGACTCCAACAACAGCCCTGAAAAGTTCTTGGAGGAAAATGACAACTACGACACTTTGTCTGTGGGTAGATACTGTGAGAAGAGAGACCCATACTTGGCCTACATTGCCTACTCTAAGGGTGGTAACAATGCCGAGTTGATCAACATCACTAACGAGAACAAGATGTACAAGTACCAGGCCAGATACTTGTTGGCCAAGTCGGACTTCCTGTTGTGGGAAACTGTTTTGTCTCCTGACAACGAGCACAGAAGACAACTCATTGATCATGTTATCTCTACCGGTATTCCCGAATTGAGTGACCCCGAGCCTATTTCCATCACCGTCAAGGCCTTCATGGAGAACGACTTGCCCCAAGAGTTGATCGAGCTTTTGGAGAAGATTATCTTGGAGCCTTCTCCTTTCAACGACAACACCTCGTTGCAGGGCTTGTTGATTCTCACTGCAATCAAGGCAGACCCTACCCGTGTTGCCAACTACCTTGAGAAATTGGACAAGTACGATGTGGACGAGATTGCTCCTTTGTGTATTGACAACGACTTGCTTGAGGAAGCTTTCTATGTCTACGACAAGTTCGAGATGAGAAACGAGGCCATGAAGGTTTTGGTTGAGGACATCATGTCCCTTGACAGAGGAGAGCAATATGCTGAAAAGTACGACACCTCTGATTTGTGGTACCAATTAGGTACTGCACAATTGAACGGGTTGCGTATTACCGAGGCAATCGACTCCTACGTCAAGTCTAAGAACCCAGAGAACTTTGAGCAGGTGATTGAAATCTCCGAACGTGCAGGCAAAGAAGAGGACTTGATTCCATTCTTGGACATGGCCAGAGAGACCTTGAGAGAGAGCGTGATTGACAATGCGTTGATCAACTGTTATGCTTCCTTGGACAGACTTTCGGACATCGAGAAGTTTGTGGCCGGCCCCAACGTGGCTGTTTTGGAGGATATTGGTGACAAGTTGTTCGAGGCCAAGAACTACAAGGCTGCCAAAATCGTCTACTCCAATGTTTCCAAGTACTCCAAATTGGCTACTACTTTGGTGTACTTGGAAGATTACCAGGGAGCAGTGGACTGTGCCAGAAAGGCCTCCAACACCAACGTGTGGAAGCAGGTCAACAGCGCATGTATTGAAAACAAGGAGTTCAGATTGGCTCAAATCTGTGGTTTGAATTTGATCATCGATGCGGACGAATTGCCTGAATTGGTCAAGACCTACGAGTCCAACGGCTACTTCAATGAGCTTATTGCACTTTTTGAAAGTGGTTTGGGCTTGGAGAGAGCTCACATGGGTATGTTCACGGAACTTGCCATTCTCTACTGCAAATACAGCCCCGAGAAGGTGATGGAACACTTGAAGTTGTTCTGGTCTAGAATCAACATTCCAAAGGTTTTGACCGCATGCGAGGAAGCTCACTTGTACCCGGAGTTGATTTTCTTGTACTGCCACTACGAGGAGTGGGACAATGCAGCATTGACCATGATCGACAAATCCGAGGTTGCTTTCGACCACTCGTCCTTCAAGGAGATCATTGCCAAGGTGTCCAACTTGGAAATCTACTACAAGGCCATCAACTTCTACATGGCAGAAAACCCCACTCTTTTGGTGGACTTGTTGTCAGTATTGAGTCCTAAGATCGATTTGCCAAGACTCGTCAGAATGTTTGTCAAGTCCGACAACTTGCCATTGATCAAGCCATTCTTGATCTCCGTGCTTGACAAGAACAACTCCATTGTCAACAGTGCATACCATGACTTATTGATTGAGGATGAAGATTATAAGTCTTTGCGGTCCGCCGTGGAGAACGAGTCGGCCAATAGATTCAACTCGTTGGACTTGGCCGAAAGATTGGAAAACCACTCGCTCATCTTCTTCAGACAAATCTCCGCTACGCTCTACACCAAGCACAAGAAGTTTGCCAAGGCCATCTCCATCTTGAAGAACGACAAGTTGTGGGCTGACTTGCTCAAAACAGCAGCTCTTTCCAAGTCCACCAAGATTGCCCATGAGCTCTTGGACTACTTTGTGGAAACCGGAAATCACGAGTGTTTTGTTGCACTCTTATATGTTGCCTACGACTTGATCGAGTATGACTACGTTCTCGAGTTGTCGTGGTTGCACAACTTGGGCACATTCATCAAGCCATTCGAGATCTCGTACGCCTACGAGAACCAAAAACGGTTGAACGAAGTGTATGCCGACTTGCAAAAAAGAAATAACGACGCCAGCCCTGCAGATGAGAATGTGGGCCAGCCCTTGATGATCACTAACGGATCTATGATGGGCCAGAATACCGGCTTGGGCTACCAGCCCACGGGCGCCGGCTTTGGAAACGCTTTCTAGATATCAGAGCCTTTTCGTGGTTGATTGGGGATCTGAGCTCAAGTAAGATGTTATTAAAATAAATGTTTATCGCTATCTTTTGTAGTACACTCTATACTAATACATCCCTATATACTAACACTATAGACGAAACCACATGAAGCACAATAAAGTAGACATCAGCACACATGTTCTTATATACTCACAGACTGAAGAACATACCTTATACTCACAGATTGAAGAACATAGCTCATACTCGACACTAGTATGAGAGTGCTTTGTCACAGAAATTGTTCTATTAGATTCATGACCGCACAGCACTAAGTGGTAGACTAGAGAAGTGAACCATAGTGAGAATTTAATATGGAGTAGTATTTTAATATAGCTCTATACTACAGTATCATAAAACACTGTTGCATGTATTAAGAGGCCCTAAACCACCGAATGTACGACCCTAGACTCATCCATTCATAAGACGACACTAAGTAGTCAGACCTAATTGAATTTAGAGATGGCCACTAGAGATGTAACAGGCATAGTCTCATAGAACTAATCCTACCAGACTCACTTCTAGACTCACTTCTAGAACCACTTTTAGAATCACTACTAAATACTATACTATAGTAAAATAGTAAAATAGTGTAGTAGTAGAGGAGTAGAGGAGTGGAATAGTAGAGGAGTGGAATAGTAGAGGAGTGGAATAGTATAGTAGTATAGTAGTATAGTAGTATAGTAGTATAGTAGTATAGTAGTATAGTAGTATAGTAGTATAGTAGTATAGTAGTAGTGTAGTATAGTAGTATAGTAGTAGTGTAGTAGTGTAGTATAGTAGTAGTGTAGTAGTGTAGTAGTGTAGTAGTGTAGTAGTGTAGTAATATAGTAACTGTTAGATCAACCATATGTACCCTATCTATTGTGGTATTTGAGCCTAAACTGTCTTATCTTAACAATGACCACTTCAAGACGCTGCGGCCCATCATTGTACGATGTTGAGACGGCATTCATCGCTATTTCTCTCGGGCTAAGCCTTGCATGCCCTCTCCTCTAAAAGTATTTAAGTACCTCAGATTCCTTCCTCGGAGGAGTTATTGGCGAATGAACATAGTAACCAGAGTACCTGACGTAACCAAAGTATAACACCAGTAGTATAGTAGTAGATACGTAGAGAGGTAGGGAAGTAGAGGTATAGTACTTACTACAAAACATCTATGTCTGGTCAATTCCAAGTACGAATATCGAAGAGAATAGTACTTGTGTATGAAGATTACCGAGGGGCATAAAGGTCAGCCTAGTTTTGGAATCGGGTGCCCTTGTTGAAGAATTATACCAAGGCCTTAGTGCAAGTCGACCACCATTCATGGTATTGAGATATTGTGACGAATTTTTGATCTGCAAATCCTTCTCTCGGTAAATCGGATAATAGAATCTAGACCATCTGTTACTGTCTACTGTCTACTGTTTATGTACTAAATCGATAGACTATTACGTAGTCTATGTCTATGTCTATAAACATATACTAAAGCTCTATCCATTCCACGATTTTCAGTCATTCTAGAATTCAGAATTGGTTCTCTGAATTAAATCGAAAACACGAGAAAGAACAATTACTAGAGAACATCTATGACAAAGAACCGGAAGCTTTTGCTATATTACTCTAGTAGTACTATTAAATGTACTAGGGATTTCAACTCAGTCTCAGACTCATAGTATCACACTTATAGGCATTTCACATAGTACTTAGACTCAAACTCAAATTCAGGTTAGAATCGTAGGTTCACACCAGACTCAGTATCATAAATTTCTCTGGAACTAAGAACTTGAACTTGAACTAGATCTATTAGTAGTCTCCCAAGTGTCTATTCTGTCGTTTATGTCTTTTATTTATAATAGCAACACTTGCTTGTACTACTACCACCACTAATTAAAATTACTGACGTACTTTTTGCTGACTATCGACTTTAAACTACTTTTTCCCAGAGAAAAAAAGCTAAAAGGGATTATTATATCGTCCATTATAATTCTATGTGTCGTATTTTCTAATCTACATGTCTTTAAATTTCTATTATAGGTCTATTAGAAGTGAAGTGTAATAGTAGTTGATTACTGAATTGCTGAATCTATTACATTTAGAGATAGTACCCGAGTAGAGAGGAGTAAACTAGAGTGGCGTGTAGTGGTGAATCGAGTAATGTTTGATACGCAACTAAATCTTATCTACAATCTACATTCTTTAGGCTATACCATTTAACCATAATACTTCATTCATTCACTACTCATAAACAGAACCAATGACCATATTTTTAAACCCTTCAGTCATACTTAACCAAGACTAAGCCATATGCGATTCTATGCATTCATGGACATTCTAGTCCACCTAAAGTCAATCACATACAGTCATCCTGTACAGTGATTCGATACAGTCATTCAATACAGTTTAGTACTTTGTTGAAAAACGGTAACAAGGTCAACGCTCTCAGTATCTCCAATGGCTTGCAGAGATAGCGTGGTAACAAGAACCTGTTCTTCATATGCACCTAAGGTTACTACAACCACCCGGTGCTGTGAAGGTAGAGCTCCCACATATATAAGGGAGTCTGGACCATCTCCATCTCTTTAAGTAGCTCAATCAAATATCATCTATCTGGAGGCATACCAAAATGCCTTCTAAAGCCAGACCCACCAATAACCCAATGGACACTGACAACTCTACATCTCCTTCTTCTCCTGAAGGAAACACTCCTCAAGTGCTTACATATCTTGAAGAGACTATGAGGACAGTTTCCTTCGGTCCTCATCCACTGGACATCATACCATGGTTAATCTATGGTCCACCTGGTGCCGCAACTATAGTTGCGGAACATGCGTTGTCTACTCTATATACTTTCAGTCTTCCTACATTCTGTACCATAGTAATATACAGGCTATTCCATCACTTATATTGTATAGTCCTCCTGCTTCACTGGACGATACTATCCATAGAGTCATGATCTTCATCAATTGAGAGTATCAAAAAAGTCCTTTAGTTCCTCAGGTCTGTAACCAACTCACTTGCTACTTATGCTATTGTATCCACTGTAATATCTTAGTGTACTGGCCCACTACTTCCTATAACTGTATAGCACTAGCACTCTATAGTACGTTCGCAATTACTACTATACATATGAGGTTTTACTTCGGTTACTACTACTATGACTGTTCTATGCCACTATCTTATCGTACAGTACTCTATAGTCTATTGCGTGTAGTAGTCTCTACACTTACTCAATATCTTGTAATACTAAACTACTCTCTTCCGGATATACTCTAGACTTTGATACTAAATAACATCAGCACATTTGTTTAAGCAATTTTGGTAATCAACTTACCCTTGGGCTTCTCCTCCGTGAACAACTTGTGCCAGGTGGAAGGAACCTCCGAAAGTGGGCTCTTTTCCTTGGACACGTCTGCCAAGTAATAGCCATCCGTAGACAAAGTGCCCTTCTTCACAGCACCAGTGATATCCTGGATTGCTTGGCCAAACTCGTTGACAAAGTCAAACACAATGAACCCTTGGATCGAGAGTCGGTTCAGAATCACCTGGAACCAGTCCTTGACCCAGGCCTTGGACGCATCATTATAGCCCGCAATGGAACCACAGGCAATCACACGGCCGTATCTCTTGACGTGGCCAAGAGCAAAGTCCAAGAAGTCTCCGCCCACATTGTCGTAGTAAATGTCTACGAAGTCCGAGCCAATGATCTCGTGCAATTGCTCCTTGTAGTCAGCATCTCTATAGTTAACACAATGGTCTGCACCCAAGGACTTGACCCACTCGACCTTTTCTTTGGAGCCAGCCACTCCAATGACCTTGGAGGCCTTGAACAAGTGTTTGGCAAGCTGCACCACCATGGACCCTGTGGCTCCAGATGCGGCCGATACTAACACCGTCTGGCCCTCTTGGATTTGGCCGATTTTCTTCAAGCCAAAGTATGCAGTCAAACCAGTAAGGCCAATAGTCGACAAGTACATTTCCGAAGGGATGGAACGGTCGACCTTGGTGGTCACCTGCTTGTCATCAACCACCAACTGCTCAGCCCAGCCAAGAAGCCCAACGACCCAGTCGCCTTTTTCGTACTTCGAGGATTTGGACTCGAGCACCTCGGCCAAGCCCAAAGATCTGACCACCTCGCCCTTTTCAATGGGCACATAGTAGGTTCTGGAAGCATCCTGGTTGGCGCCAATCCAGTTTCTCTGGGTGGGGTCATTGGAAAAGTATAAGAGCTTAACCTTCAATTGGCCATCTTTAAGCTCTGGGAGCTCGACGTTTTTGATTTCAAACGTGGATGAGTCCTGGTCCCAGGCCAAGTTAACATCTTGGGTAGGAGGAGTCTTGAGGAGAATCTGAGAGACCATTATAATAGCTTGGATTTCTTGAGTTAACTTTGAAAATAGTTTTTGGGTGTAGTTTTGGAGTTGACTTTTTTTTAATTCAGGTCTGAAACTGAACAGTTGCAGGAATTCAAATTGTCTGGATGTCTCGGAAGAACTTGTCGTATGATTGGGTGCAATTGACGTCAGTGGGCCTGGAGCAACCGTCCGCGCACCTGCAGAATGACCTCTATCGGCCGTTAATCACTCCATACATTCCACCAACCATTCAATGCAACGCCAACTCCTTGCAGCTACCATATTCAAAGTAACCAAAATTGTAAGCAACCAAAATTGTAAGCAACCAAAATTGTAAGCAACCAAAATTTTAAGTAATCAAAATCATAATTGGTTATAATTCAGATTGGAATTATAACTCAGTTTTAAAGCAATGTATCAGGGTATATGCAGGTATGAATTGAGTGATTAGTGATCAGCTGAAAATGACCAGAAAAAAAAAAGATCAACTGAATTTCGAAAATGAACTTAAATGATTAACCCCTTTCCATGCATATAGCGCACGATCTTGTGAAAAACACTGGGTAGGTCCTCGAGGTCGGTTTCGCAGAGCATGGCTTGAATGGTTAAACTGTGCGATTGGTCTCCAACTGTACAGTCACTCGTCTCCACCTGGTGGTCGTCACAGACCAATTCCACTCTGTAGGAAGAGTTGTTGAAATTCCATGATACGTGATGACACTGTAAGTCCCGACTGACTGATACTATGGTTTGTGTAGACAGAGAGCCTAGAACCTGGCCCAAGGTGGTGGCCTGCACCTGGTCGAAGAGATGGTGTTTCCAGAGCACGTACACCAAGCACAGGCGGACCTTCTCTGCAAACCGTTGCAAGCCCTCTGTTTCATTTTTGTTTTGGAGATGTTTCAGGTATTGGTCTAGCGGCACGTACACCGGTGTAGTGTAACGGAAGATATGCCATGGTCTGGTCTGCACATTGTCTTTCTGCTCGGTGTTGTATCTCCGGAGAATGATATAATGAGGAGTCACAAACCTCCCTTCCCCCGGAGAGAGCATATCAAACCGTAGTCCAAGTAGTGAATCCTCCTGAGTATCGTATAGGTGCAGGTTGATGGGAAAGGCTGTGATTCCGCCAAACCGCATGATGCTTTCTGTCAAGGCCACATGGCCTGCGGTGGCTTTAAGCAGAATGGTCTCTAGGATACGTTTGGAGTCCAGAGAGCCCCGATTGTTTTGAGTAGTGGGGATTTCGGGAAAGTACTTGCTTATGGAAGGGTCAAAGTACGAGTAGTGGATCAAGGCCGGGGCTTCGTCTGTTTCATGAGGCACTGGTTTTATGGGAGCCACTTTAGGCTTGGCGAGGTTCTTATGGGTACTTTCGGCCTCGAAGGTCCGGATTTCCCGTTGGAGCTGTTCACGCTGCAGTACAAGGCTTCTGATCTCTGTCTCGAGACTATTGATGTCTTCATCCAAGTGCTGGATCTGGCTTTCCACCGACATGTTGATATGAGATGGAGCGCGGTCACGTGTACCATACACCCATACGTAGTAGTCCTTGATATTTTTAGATAGTATTTTTGTAGTTTCTGATTTTTGGTTTTTTGGGCTTTATTATGATTTCGGGTTGTTGTAATATTATTGGTTATTGGTATTATTTGGATTTGGATTTGGATTTTTTAGGGAGTGTTTGGTTTATGGAACTTCTCAGTATACCAGTTTTTTTACAGTACTACTTTTCGCACCCAGTTTTCCATGTGCTATGAACACTCTACAGCCTTTAGCTATGCAATAAATAATACTCTATTTCTTTTTTTTTTGAAACATATCTTCATTTGCATCGCTTATCATTTATAGAATCGAAGATAATACTAGTGTAATTCCGGTATATAATAGAAAGTGGTGGAGAGTGTAGTAAGTGGGTGAAGGACACGATTGGCCAGGGCTCAAAACCATGGTCTGAAAATGATCTTTTCACTAGTTTGGTCCAACAACCAGAAATACACCTTTTTGACAATTTCCTACAGCAGCATGACATTCTCATTGGCAAAAAGAAAGCTTTTTTTAAGATTTCACCAACTGCTCCATATAAAAGTGCAGCAGTACACCATATATATATACTCGGACCAGAAGCACATACGTTCAGATACACAGCAAGTGAAGAGAGGACCCACTAAAAGATTATTTATTGGAGTGTAAGGTAAAGACAGACACTCTTTTTGATGTTATTTAAATTTGAATTAGAGGTGAATAGGCTATTGAAGAGTATATTGGGGTATTGATGTACCCTGAAGAGGTCTTATGAGGTCAAGGTCTGTGGTGATGTTAATTTCTTAATTTATATTCATATGTGCTTTTGAATTGCGTGTGCTGGCAAATGTCGCTCCATATAAAATTAGCTATCTATATCGCCAGCTATTTTGCGGTAGATACAGATAAAAGGCAAGAATACGAATTGGTGGATATAACCGAAGGAAAATCGGATTCAGAAACATTGAAAAGAATAGTTAATTATCTCAATGATGGTGCTTATGATTTAAGCTCATTGCTTGCTGACAATAAGGTTTATAGTAGCTTAGACGATTTCGCTGAACAAGTAAAAGATTCTGGAAAATTAAGATTGCCCGCTAGGTTTGGGATGCCTTTAAAAAAAAAAAATTAAATGAGAAAATATCTCTCTCTCAAATATCGGATACATGTCTCAATAAAATATCCACATCCAACCAAAAAATAGCTTCATAGATATAGATAAAATAACTGGGTACGTAGAGAAAATAAACGAATATAGGTATGGCGCAATTAAACAAACTGCAGCTAAACCAGGTTGCATAGTCAAAAATAATCTACCATACAAGGATATTGTAGAGTTTGATGATGAAAAGAAAAAGGCGTCATTTAAAAGAGGATACACAATTTATGACTTGTATGCTTTTAGGACGGCTACTGCTGAAGGTAATCCAAAAGGTAATAAAGTTATAACTACTGATTTAAGCCATTTCAATCTACATAAGATAACCGTAAAAGGATCAAAAAAAAATTAGATGCTCTAATATTGACAGGCCTATCAAACTACTGAAACCTTTGTTCTGCTTAGAAATACTGTGTCACCATTACGCGCTCCCCTTGGCACCTGCTTTGCGCTCTCTAAATTAACTCCCCTCTAATGTTTCCTTTAAAATTTTACCACTTCTAATACCCCCCTTTTTTACTCTATACCTTAATCAAAAAAAAAAAATGTTCCCTTCCTACTCACCATATAGCGTACTCATTTTTCTAGGAGCAATTTTCAAGCCACGAGTACCAGTGCGTTGACCATTACACAGCTGCTTCCCGAGATTTCTTGTCGACAACTTGCAGGTACTGAAAAAATGCAACGTATTGCTTTGGTCGAGAATTCTGTCTCTGTCCGTTATCTAACAAACTGCCCAATCTTCAAGTCTTCTAGTCTTCAATTTTTGTCTGTTTCTTAGATCATGTCTATGTATATAACATGCTCTCTAGTGCAAGTTTTTATTCAGGGTAACAATATACCAGACTTGCTTTTCTTTGATTCTCTCTTTCCTCTCCAGAAACTAGGATTTCAAAGTTTTCTTTTAGTACTAGCTTTTTAACAATGCTTATACAAGAAACTTCTGGAACTACACTCCGCTATAAAGGAGTCTAATATCAGTTTCAGTGTAGACTTAATATTGAGACTAAGACTAATGAGACTAAGGAGCAGTTAACACTCAGGTAGAGAGTATATCGATATTCAGTAGGAACATAGCTAAATCATGCAAAACCTCCACTCAGAGGCTTTGTTTCTGCATGGAAGTAAAAGTGGTAGAGTAAAAGATATGGAGATAATAACAGAAGAGGTGTTGACATCCATTAGCATCCATAGACAAACTATACAATTGAACAACTAGACAACTAGACAACTGGACAAGTGGACAACGGAACAACGGAACAACTGGACAGCTAGACAACGGAACAACTGGACAACTATATAGGCTAGTAAAAAAAATTAAAAGAGTACTCTTGGAAGTCAATAAAGACAGCAGACCAAAAGTCGTTCACTGCTAGTATAGTCCTCGTGGTACTTGATCTTTTACTTCTACTCGGATCTTAATTAGTACCTGTGCCTCATAGATCCTCACTCCATAGTACTACAACACTGTCCATAAATTAGCGGAAGATATTAATGATGACGATATAACATTATAACAGTGAATCCAATGGGTTGATGAGAATGTATGTGGTCACATAGATATAACCAGGTAAAAGTAGTCTCCGATCCGACCAGTTGAAAATTCGTTTTGTGTAATTGTATTGTTAAAGAGAGAATGGAGAATACATTTTTAGGTGAAGATTGAGTTATGGTGTAAAAATACAAAATTTATACCCTTCGTAGTATCAATCCCATTTTTATATGCCCATGTTTTCAACTGATCCAGTCAAGTATATCAGTATTATTATACTACCATTTCATACAGTTGGTCGTATCATCAAGTGATCTATTATCAAAAAAAAGAAGAAAAAACATTATCGTTCCGATTATCATCTGATCCTATTATCAACTAATCAGTCCTTAATGATAGTACTAATAGAAGACAAGAGTAAGTCTATGGAAATGTTGAAATCAGATAAATAACCTATACTGCTATACAAACAGTCGATTGTTCCATTCATCCCTAATCATTCACACTTGCTCATTAATGAAGAATAGATATATTAGTGGTCTGTTATTATAGTACATTAGAGTAAAATGTAGTGTAGTGTAGTGTAGTGTATCATAGTGTATCATAGTGTATCATAGTGTATCATAGTGTATCATAGTGTATCATAGTGTAGTGTAGTGTATCATAGTGTATCATAGTGTATCATAGTGTATCATAGTGTATCATAGTGTATCATAGTGTATCATAGTGTATCATAGTGTATCATAGTGTATCATAGTGTATCATAGTGTATCATAGTGTATCATAGTGTATCATAGTGTATCATAGTGTATCATAGTGTATCATAGTGTATCATAGTGTATCATAGTGTATCATAGTGTATCATAGTGTATCATAGTGTATCATAGTGTATCATAGTGTATCATAGTGTATCATAGTGTATCATAGTGTATCATAGTGTATCATAGTGTATCATAGTGTATCATAGTGTATCATAGTGTATCATAGTGTATCATAGTGTATCATAGTGTATCATAGTGTATCATAGTGTATCATAGTGTATCATAGTGTATCATAGTGTATCATAGTGTATCATAGTGTATCATAGTGTATCATAGTGTATCATAGTGTATCATAGTGTATCATAGTGTATCATAGTGTATCATAGTGTATCATAGTGTATCATAGTGTATCATAGTGTATCATAGTGTATCATAGTGTATCATAGTGTATCATAGTGTATCATAGTGTATCATAGTGTATCATAGTGTATCATAGTGTATCATAGTGTATCATAGTGTATCATAGTGTATCATAGTGTATCATAGTGTATCATAGTGTATCATAGTGTATCATAGTGTATCATAGTGTATCATAGTGTATCATAGTGTATCATAGTGTATCATAGTGTATCATAGTGTAGTATGGTAGAGTAGAGTACAATAGAGTACTGCATAGTGCAATATACTACAGTACAGTCTATTTTCCTATAATAGAGTACAGTGTTATTCGAAACGATTCAGACCAGCGCGACAAAATGTTTCGTACCCCTTTGCATAATGTTTCAAACCATATGGACAAGTCGTTGTATAGAGGATAATAATGAAACCAGTTCAGTTCCGTCCGTATTTCACCCTTGATTGGTACTGCAAGACTCCCAAATGTAGTACATAGGAGGCAATCGTCCAGATTTAAGATTTCAGAATATTGAATTCGAATAAAAGTTGGTGTGAAACATTACGCCATTTGGTTTGAAACATTTTGTCACGCTGGTTTGAATAGTTTTGTCGCGCTGGTTTGAATAGTTTTGAAAGACACTGTACTAAAAAATATAGTGTAGTAGTCAAACCTCTTCGATTGGATCTTGTTGTTATTAAATGTCTAATATCTCATCCATATCGGATATAACCCCTTCGGCTTTAAGTACTAATCATCAAACTATCAAGGTCAGTAAATTTGCCAAATCTATACTCAGTAGTAATACCAAGAATATTGTCAGTAGCAATTACTCTAGTAGTGGATTACTCTTGGGTAAGTAGTGTATTCTAGTAATGGCTCTAGACCCTAGCAATAATGTAGTCTCGGTTCGGGTGTCAAGATAACCTGCTATTTATAACACTATTGTTCGGTGCAGCTAATTGTTTTTAGGTACGGTCGTTAATTCTGCTTGAACCATTGTTGCGACAATATGGATAATATGGTTATTAGCATCAATTACGAAGTACCGAGTCTTCCATGCCCCCACCACCCCATCTACAAGTTTTTTTCTTCGATCCTACTAAATATTTACTACTCATAATAAGGATGGAGCCACTGAACCATTCGGATAATTTATTTTCGTATTTTTCTTGGTTCTCGTTTCTTGTGTTCTCGTTTCTTGCTCGTCTAGCACATTCTAATCTCTCACTCTAACGTACCTTGGCACGTGAGCGCTCGCTTGCCGGTACTCGGCCAAGAATAGCAAAGGCGGGCTAAATACGGCTGAGACGGGGAACTCAGGGCAGAGTTCGTAACCAGAGGGCTTGCCTAATCGGGAAACACTATTCACTATTTACCTATCACGCAATCATTTTAGCCATCCCTCCTCCCCTGGCCAAAAACATGAAGCCCCAAAACATCTCTGGGCCAGGTGTCTCACCTTTGAACCTGCACATTTAGTGCAGCGAGGCGAATCGCAGCTTCTGACGCACCTTTCTTGCTCGATAAGGTAATTGATAAAAATAAGATCAGACAATGCACCCATCTCACTCCCGTAGCAAGTTCCTTAGGAACACTCCTCCCGTAGCTTGGGCCCGGGTCCGGGTGCATAAAGGAAGGGGGGGTTGGCCACTGGTCACAAACACAAACTCACCCCCGCTGTAGATAACATATAAAGGAGCCCCGTCTCCCCCCGTCTGCTCCCTGTTGTTTTTTTTTTTTTTTAATTGCCCTTGCCACTAGCCCATACCAGCCTGGTGCTCATCTGCTGTGGTATATATATATATGAAACTGCGAATACGCACACCACTTTTCTCCGTCCCTTCCTGATTTTTCCATCCCCCCTTTCCATTCCGCCCCCTTCATTCCACCCCCTTCATTCCACTCCCTTCATTTCACCTTTTCCCCCCTCCACCCTTCCACCCCCACTCCAACCACTCCCCCATTCCCCTTTCCCAATTAATTGGTTTTTCTGGTGTTCTGGTGTTTGGTGCCTGGTGTTATGTTCTCCAGTACGCAAGTGCTTGCCGGCTTGCTCCTGCTACTGGTTGTTTGGGCCGTGGCCCTAGACCTATGTTCGTCCGTGAACTTGGGCCTGGCCTCCTTTTCCGACGAATACATGTCTAATGGGCTCTGCTCCGACCATTGCCTGGACCAAGGTTTTTCTGCAGCCATTACTCAGGGTTATTTATGTTACTGCTCCAATGCCGTGCCGGAAGACACTGTGTCTTTGAACCAGTGTAATACGGGCTGCCCGGGTTATAGCCAGCAGGAGAACTGTGGTGGCGATGGTCTATTTGGGTATATAAAAATCGGCAATCCTTCTACATCGCTGGCGCTGTCGCTGGCCACGTCCGACGCCGAGTCTCAGGCCAAGTCTGATCCTACTACACTGACCACCCTGACCACCCTGACGACTCTGACTCTGAAGTCGACTTCTCTGACGCTGACTTCCCTGACGCTGACCCCCCAGTCCCCGTCACTGTCCCCTAAATCATCGCTGCAGGCGCAGGATTCCAGCACCTCACTGCCGGAAGAAAGCAGCTCCGAATCCAGCCCCAGCGCCGGCTCGCTGGCGAGAAACCCCTCTTCTCTGAGGCCCGAGACGCTGAAAACCTCGCTGGCGTCCCAGTCATCCTCCGGCGGAATCATAGCCACAACCGTGGTGTCCATAATGACGGTGGATGGGTCCACCACTGCGAGTGTCTTGACCAAATACATCACCGAGACGCCGCTGGCCTCGGCCTCGGCCTCAGCCTCGCCTCTGCATACGGCTAAGTCCAAACAGTCATTTTTCGACTCCAAGGGAAAAGTGGTCGGTACCTTCACTGCGGTGGGCGTGGTGGTGGCTGCGCTAGTGTGTACACTTCTCTATTGCTGCTGCTGTGGAGCGTGGAGCAACCGCAAAACTTACGACGACGAGATGCAAAGCACTTCGGATGAATCGCTATTCACCAACGAGAAGACCGTGGCTCTTTCGGGTAACACGCAGACGCCTACGTCTCCCCCGATCAAGCGCAACAGCTCCAGCAAGTCTATTCTCTCCATCTTCAATACAGCAGCAGGTCCCAATGGGGCCGCGGCGTCCTCTGTGGGCCGGTCGCTTTCGAAAAAGAAGCTCAATCCACGCAACGAGCCGGCCCAGGGTGGCCCCATGATGTTCTCCATTATGGAGTTCGATAATGTCATGGACCCGGCTTTGGATGTGCCTAGTGAGCATAACATGTCCAAGCTCTCTCTAAATGACGATGAGGATTACTCCAACGCCTACCAGGATCGGGCGTTGCACATCGCCAACCCGGAGTAATCTCCATTCGCCTTGCATTATATATTATAAATCACTCTGTGTGACCCCAACCTTCATTCTGCTAAACCTTACTCTTTTGGCACGATGCTCTTGTTCTTATAATGAGGCTGCTTCTCGTATGCATTGGGCCCAGTCTTCCTAGACTTCTCTTTCTTGTGTTTATGATTACAACACCCTTTCGTAGGCTCTTTAGACTCTTCTTTATCTGAGTCATCGCTGGAATCCGAGGAACTGCTCAGAGACTCATCAGAACTCTCGCCAAATTCCCGCTGGGGGTGAAAGATGCAGCAGATCTTGGACTTCTTCTTCCCCATATCTTCGTTGTCCACCACATCCTCGGTCCAGCGCACTCGGGGCGTAGATCTGGGGGTGTAGGACGATTGCTCTTCTGTGCCCGGGGCAGAAGGCCTTAGATGCAACACCCGGACGGGCTCCTGTTGTACCTGAGTCCGGGAGGTACGGGTATTTGTATGAGACTGCATCTGGTATGTAGCAGTGTGTAGCAGTGTAGTTGTGTGTAGCTTATTGTAGCAGTTTAGATTAGTTATAGTTGTATAGCTGTGATATTGTGCGGTAGAACACCAGTGTCCTGTACGTGAGATTAGTTCAGTACAGACCAGACAACCCAGTCAAGCCAGACAACTCAGTCAAACCAGTAAAAAGTTTAGACTGGTTTCAGACTGGTTTCAGATACTTCTATCTATCTACCTATGTATAAATTTGTATATAATACCTATTGTACATATCTATTCCTATCTGCCTGCCTCGTGACTGGTGTCCTGAGACTGGCCTGGGTGCGTGACTGGATACAGGCAGTGGTCTAGCGAGAGTCACTATATGCCTGAGAATCAGCCGACTTCCTGGCCTCCTGGTCCTACCAAAACGTCCCCTCAAACTCCACCAAGCTCCACAAAAAAAAGTCTCTACAACCACTACAGCAACTCCTACAAAAACTCCTACCAAAACTAGTCTTAAAAATAACCCTTTGTATTAATTGATGTTTGGTGCCAAGAAAAGAGAATGTGTACGTGACCAATTATTAATAACTTAAAGTCACCCAAAGTTTAGATTGTTTCTGGTGTGCTCTTATTAGAAGTGCAACTACTCCGCTTTGGGTAGTGGTAAAGTGCGCGACGTCATGGAGGCATTAATAAAGTGAATAGAGTGAATAGAGAAAATAGAGAAAATAGAGTGCGAGCGGAAAGACCATGCGTGAACGGTATGCAGGCGTATACAGGAGCGGAAGTGTAGGTTGCACTCCCCACCGGTTCCAGTGTGGAGCGGGAGGAGGTGGGGGGGGCCAAGCGAAGTGGTATGCCGGACCGTTGGGCGGGTGAAACAGGTATACAGGAAAAACGAGCTCTACGCATGCCATCGTTTTTCATGTACAGGACCGCCCCCATCCATACACAGGCCGGACCCTTGGCATGTATTCCCTCCATGGCCAGCTCCTGAGGCTTTATCTGCAGAAGGCCTCATCTCTCCAGCGGTGCAGGCCGGTTCGCGCAACGTCGGGGCTGTGTGAACTTTCTCAGATCGCTTCCTGCAGTCGGGCCGTAGATAAATGGCATGCGCGGCGTGCCCTTGTGCAGTTTCCTTGGCACACTATTCTTCTTGGCATTTGCCTACTCTCTGGGTATATCTAACCCCCCCGTTTTCTGTGTTTCTCTTTTCACCTCCTTTACTAAACAAAGCGTCTTATTCCACTGCCCACTTCCCACTTTGGCCCGTCGCTTTCCCCTCCACCCCCTACACTCTGCTGCTGCCTCTTCCCCCTTTCCTCCAGATCCGGCCCCTAGATCTGCCTTTTCAGCACCTCCGAAATGACCATGAACTATAACTTACACCCCGTTTCGTATTTGAACGCTACAACCGACAAAAACGTCGAGGGTGAAATTGGATTTGACTTGGACGTGCTTTCCGATGTGGTTTCCAATTCCCCTGCACAGTCCTCCAACGGCTCGCCACTGGCGTCATTTTCCTCCCAGTCTTCGGCAAACTCGCCTCTCCAGAGCACTCTGGTCATGAAGACTTTCCATGCTGACCAATATTTGGACCACCAGAACCCCCGCTTCGCCAATCCTTCCTATGTGCCTGCTGCTGTAAAAACTGAGCCTTCAAACTATGGTCCTGAACCGGCCAACGTCTTGGGCCAGCCTTCCAATATCCCTGACCAACCAACCTCCAATAACCACGGGCAATCCAATATTCTCGACAAACCCACTTCTCAGCCTGATGCTTCCAAGAAGCCCCGCAAGACGTACCAGAAGGTGCGGGATGCCGACTTGAAGGGTCCGTTTATCTGCAAATGGGGAGGCTGCTCCATGATTTTCGAGGAGGCCGAACGCTTGTATGACCACTTGTGCTACGACCATGTGGGTCGCAAATCTTCCAAGAACTTGTCCTTGACATGCTGCTGGGACAGCTGTGGCGTTCAGACCATCAAACGGGACCACATCACCTCTCACTTGCGTGTGCACGTGCCCTTGAAACCTTTCCTGTGCACGCTCTGCCCCAAGAGCTTCAAGAGACCCCAGGACTTGAAGAAACACTCCAGAGTGCACGAGGAATTGCACCAGCGCAGCCTAAAGAAGACCCAGAAAAAGCTCGAAAAAGAGGGCTTCTTGAGGCAAGAAATTCTTGACGCAGATAATAGAAAGAGACCCAACGACAGTGTCTTGCCTCAGTACAACATGCCGGTCATTAACGGCATCCTCAACGACTTTAACTTCTACGGCTTCAACGACGGCAACAAAAAGGCCCGCGTCGAGCCCATGTACAACATGGACATGTACAACCGGCTCAATGCCTTCGAGGACCCCAACATTAACGGCCAGCATCTCAACCTGGTGCCCTTCAACTACCTGCAGAACCAGAACCTGGCACAACCGCAGGCCCTCGGTCTGCACCAGGGCTATATGGCCGCCATGAGTCAAACCAACCTCTACGAAGCAGAAAAGTTTTTCAACAACTTGTCTTCTTCCATATACATGCAATACCAGAACTTGGGTGCACCTCAGGGCTCGCAGGCCCCACAACTACAGGCAGCCAATCAGCAGCCACACTATCCTCCACTCTCGCAGTTCCAGCCTAAGGCCAACCACGTGAGCGAAATTTTCGTCAATAACCACCATTCCGGCCCTGCTCACATGTACCCCCAGATTAAGAAGGAGTATGGTGATGTTTACCAGAACAACAACATTCCTGTTTCGGTGGACTATGGTGGAGTGAGCAATACGCAAAGATCCGGCAAACCCGGTCAGCGCGCAGAACAAGAGTCGGAACAAGACTCCGAGAGCGATGGTGAAGCAGGCGCCAACGACGCTGACAGCATCAACAGCGAGGACACTCTAGACGCATTCAAGAACCTCTCGTTGCAGGACAAGCCGTTTGATGCCGAAGCAGTGCAGAAACACCACGAGTTGATTGATATGGTCCATGACTATATCATCTCCGAGTTGAAGAGACTTGCCGAGAAGCAAACGGCGGAAAAGAAGAATGAGGCCAAGCCTACCGAAAAGAACCAGGCGCCATTATACCCTACGATTTCTGCATTTTAAGTTGGCCTTCTGGTCTGGCACTAAGCACATGAAACTCGGACGTCTTCTACCCCTTTCAGTTCCCACCCGCCGCTGGTTTGCATGGATGTATTTTTTTTACTTGTTTAATAATGATATATGCTAGAAAATGAAATAAATGAATGGATTTATTCAAGGAGGTCCTCACTAGTATTACATGATGCAACTAGCACTTCACAATGCAACTAGCACTTCACAATGCAACTAGCACTTCACAATGCAACTAGTACTACATAATGTAACTAGTACTACAGAAAGCAACTATCACTAGATAATGCAACTAGACCTATATCACCGGATTGTCTACTACAGGTCTCAGGAGATACCATAGACATCAGCCTAAAGATCTCCTCTCTAATCTACTAGACTATAATTAATTACATCTGATATTACTGGACTATTACCTGTACTGAAATCTACTGTCTATGTAGGAAATACCTGATCTATAGGGTTCCAGATCTACCCAAGTAAATCTCTACAACTACTTTTATTGACCATCATATTTACTATCATATTTACTATCATACTCACTATGTATATCCACAGACCTGATGTATACTAGACCTAATAACTTCCATATCCCCATTTAGCTGCATAGTTCTGGTAGACCTGAATCTACACCTTTTGGTAACTATCAGACTGTACTATTTCAAAACATGCTATCTTCTACATCTGTATCTACCGGTGTAAAATACTACTCCTGGTATGTACCAGACTTTAATCTCCAGTACTGTCTAATAGACCTCTGATAGTTTTTAATCATACTGCCAACCCCACATATGTAGCCATTTAACCTACGACTTGTATAGCTAAAATCAGATCTAGTAGTAAAATCTTTTAGCCTGCTATGTTCTTTATAACGTATATTGCCTATACTTGTATTCGCTGATGGTTCCTCAAAGAGAGGAACCGAGGTGGCTTATATAACTTTGAGAGAAACGTGTTACCGGAAAACTCTGAGTTGAACAGTGGTTCGGCTTGTTCTAGAATATTCGAAAGAAGACCACCGATGCCCGAAATGCCAAGACGGCCGAACGCCTTGATACGGCGTTTGCCGTGGCAAATGTTGAGATCAGACATCGTAGGTTTCATAATGTCCCTATAGGTAGTGCCCTACCTATAGTGGATCTAACATAGCCCATCTGAAACATATAACCAGAATAAAATGTCNAGCCCATCTGAAACATATAACCAGAATAAAATGTCTTTTTTAGTTTGATCAGTATAAACGTCTTTTTTAGTTTAATCAGTATACACGTCTTCTTTAGTCTAATCGGTATAAACCATTTTTTAGTTGACCTGTTTTTGTCAAGTACCTAGCATGTAATAAGTCAAGGTACATCGTATAGTGCTGCATGCAAACCAGAGAAGTCTGGTTTTTCTCTTACTGGTGGCTGAAAGGTTTTCACTCGAATCACACTTCATATAGAACTTTGGTCTTGTAAGGTACAACCTACATAACCCTGTGTAATTATATATACTAAAACATAAGTTGGAAGTAGATGGGTGCAAATTGCAATCGCGCACTCCACCAAACCAGTTTTTCCCACCTCGCGCCAACCAAGAGGATAGATATAGCAAAAAGTATTAAACTAATAAACATGAACTGATAAACATGAACTGATAAAAATGCCCCATTGTATTGACTAGTATACAGTGGAATAGTATTCAAGTATAAAGTATGAATTTACCAGAACTTCAGACCAGGAGTCCGAGGTGGTCGACAGTAAGTGCTATAGCACTATTCAATAAGAAACATGAATACAAACTATACTACTGCACGTGAACAAAAAGAGGAGAAAATGCTTAGTTTGAATGCAATTGATAAAGATATTATGGACGGTATTTAAACCACCTTGATGTACTTGAGAGAAGTATTTGGCAATCTGTGATGATATCGCAATACTTGTGTTTGGGTTTGGGTTTGGGTTTGGGTTTGGGTTAGGGTTAGGGTTCGAGTGGTTGTTTTCTTGCTAACTTGATATTCCGCAATTCTTCAAAGACGCTTTGGACGCCTCTGTTCCATATTGTGATTTCATTATTGCCAACTAGTCTTTGACTGCTGCATATGCCGAGTCCCATGGCTTGGGCACCACTGATATCACGGAGATTTCCAAGCATATTGCCAAGTTGCCCAAGGAAAACACCCAAAAACCTAGAACAGTTGCTTTCACTCGGGGTACTAAGCCTACGCTCCAATACTCTTAACAGGCTTAGTTGCTCTGTCTAATGGCAAGAGGCTAATGTACACAAAAAAACCCTTTTTAAGTTTTGGATTGGTCTCCGAAGTAAATAAACCGCTTGCTTCCCTTGTAATCATTACAGGAGCCAAATTTCCTAATCAAGACCCTTCCATAGTTACCCAACATAGTGGAATTACTAGGCATTGGAAGAATCTCATTTTCCTAGCTGATTATATTGTATCATAGATTTTCTGTTAGATCCACCATAGGTAGTACCCTATCTATTGAGGAATTTTGAGTCTACACTGTTCTAATCCTAACAATAGCCACTTCAAGACGCTGCGGCCCAACATTGTACGATGTTGGGACGGCATTCATGGCTATTGTTCTCGGGCTAGGCCTCGCACGACCTCTCCTCTAAAAGTATTTAAGTACCTCAGATTCCTCCGAGGGAGAAATTATTGGCGAATAAACATAGTAACCAGAGTACCTGACGTGACCGGAGTATAACATATTCTATTGTTTACTACTACACTACTACACTTACCTGCTAATAACTACTACACGTATGATACAGAGAGTAGGAGTTCTACAGTAGATAGCGACACCGTGGAGTAGACATTCTTGGTGGAGTAGAAGAGATATTTATATTATAAGCTTTAGACCAGACCAAAGATTTTATGGAAAGCGAACACTAGACAGACTCGCACTCACAGACTCCCTCGTACTATGAACCGTGCACTATCAATACTACTTAATAATACTTTTCTACAACACTTTATATGATGAAAAGGAAGTTGATACTACCTTTACTCATGCAATGTGACTATGTGACTATGACAATAATACACTATAGGAATACACTATATGAATACACTACAATAATACACTATATGAATACACTAAAATTGCTAGATCCACTATAGCCACTACGTATAGGGGTATTTTGAAGCCTACGATACCCGATCCTAACAACTGTCATTGCAAACGCCGTTTCAGAACCTCTGGTCATCAATGTACGAAGTACTAAAATGCGCTTTTCGAATATGCCAGAACATTCATCACCATTGTTCTGGTGGAGAGTTTTTCGAATGCCACGTTTCTCTCATAGTAAGCCGCACCACTCCGGTTCTTCTCTTGAGAAACCATCAACGAATACAATTTTAGGTTAATAAATGCTATTAAAGAACATAACAACAATAATAAACTATGTTACTATACAGAAGAGGTAGCATGAATAGGTACCATGGGAGTTACCAGAGCAAGAGTTGACAGAGTTCTGGACACGAAAACCTTTTCTTTTTTTGGCAATTGTTAGCTTAGATATGTTTACAATGGTTATAACACCCCTTTTTGGATATCCGATAGACTGCATTTAAGTCAGGGGTCAATTCATGCTTGAGATCTGCAATGATCGACAAATTACTGAAACACCCATTGTATAAGGACACAGTAGGAGCTTTCAAACGCTCAATAGACGTACCTATCATGCCATACCAAAAATATCATTATCCAAATGGAGCAATATTGTTCTAGTGTTGATGGCACATAATGGGTATTGTTGAAGGATTGAGATTAATGGGTAACTGCGAAGTAATGAGTGGAAGTACATAGAAATTGATAATGTAAAAGGTTTTAAATTTGACTTGAAGGCATTTTTATGACAAAAAATTGACTCCAAGAAATTTTAGAATTTATAGGCAGACCATGATACTATACGAAGTCCTAACATTATTCTATTCCATGGTACTATGCACTATTCTCGGAGATTATACACTATTCTCGGAGATATACACTATTCTCGGAAATAATACACTATCCTATGAAACTATACACTATCCTATGATACTATGTTGGATCCGTTATAGGCAGGGCACTACCCATAGAGGCATTATAAAACCTACTCTGTCAGATCCTAATAACAGCCATTCCATAACACTATCTCCTCAGTCACCATGGTACAAAGCACCAGGGTTGAATGTGATAAATCCGAAGTACCAGGATGGAATGTAAACAAATTTCCTGCAAGCATCTATCAACAACCGGCTGGAGACGCCAACTCCCCCGTTCACTACTCAAGTAGCTCGATTCCCTCGTTTAGAAGAATCAACAACCTACCAAAGTAACTTAGTACATGAACGTTTCACAAGATTTAACAATACACTATTCTATGATACGATGCACTATTCTATAATACTATGCACTATTCTATGATACGATGCATTATCCTATGATACTATGCACTATTCTATGATACTATTTCCTCACTGCTATGATATTATGCTACTAATCCAGAATTCCTCAAGAGACTATTTTAGACCAGAAAGATACCACGATATTATACACTAGGATGAAATATTATATGCTATGATACTCTTAACTCTATAATACTAGGATATTATTGCATTATACCAGATACTATACCAGGCACTATACCAGGCACTATACCATACACTCTATCAGATACTATATCAGATACTATATCAGATACTATACTAGATACTACACCAGGCATTATACCATACACTATACCATAAATCATACCAAGAACGTGTACCAGGATATGACACCTGACACTAGGAAGGAGCTCTATGATGCTATACTATGATACTATACTATGACACTATACTATGGTACTATACTATGGTACTATACTATGGTACTATACTATGGTACTATACTATGGTACTATACTATGATACTATACTATGATGGTATGATCTTATCAGGCTATAGTAGGATGTAATACTATGACACTCTTATACTGAACTTGATAGCCTTCCTCTTCGGTCTGCTATGCGTCGTATGTACAGTCGACTACTCCACTGATTCTGTTAGACCCACCATAGGTAGTGCTCTACCTATTGAGGTGTTTTAAGCCTACGCTGTCTATTTCTAACAATGGCCATTCCATTGGGCCACTCCTCTACCATAATTGCACGAGGTACCAGGAGGGAATGTATTAACCCGAGGTACCAGGATGAAATGTGGAGAGTTTTCCCACTTTGCAATTAGCAAAAACCCGTTGACTAGGCGACGCCGTTGTCAAAAGCTTAAATAGCTCAGAGTCCTCTTTCTGAGAAATCATCAACAAAAAAAATATATAGTAAATAGAGTACCTGACGTAACAACAAGAATCTAACAGATTCCATACTTTTGCAATACTAGAGGAACTGGAATTGATCGACTGAGTCTCATTATGGTAAGATACTTTATGGTGTACCAATGCAACGGATTATAGAGTCTTTATTGGTATTACTCCGAGATAGTGACTGCTACTCCACATACTCCATACCTCTATATCAATCATTCTATACCAGTTATTCTACACAATAAGTCTATATAATAAGTCTATATAATAAGTCTATATACAAGTCTTTATGACTCCTATGAGCCTTCTATCTATAATTATTGTTTCATGACGCTAGAAAATCCGCGAGATGACTCCAGACCCTACGACTTCAAGGCCATTGTAGAGCACAAGATTCTGGCCTGGAGCCATGGCTCGCTGCTTTTCCTTGAGATGGATAGTCATGTCTCCATCTTCGTCCATAATGATTTTCTTAACGGAAATTGGCTCTTGGAGTGACCGGTACTGGATACAGAGGTCCAGCATCAGGCTCAAATCGGCATTCCTGAGAAATGTCCATTCCAGAGCCACCACGTTCTGGTGGAACAACGACGGGTGGTCTCGGCCACGCACAATCACCAATTCATTGGTTAGCAACCTCTTCTCCGCCACAAACCAGATCCCCTTATAGTTGGGGTCGCCCTGCGGCATGGAAACACCCAGTTTCTGGCCAATGGTAGCGTGCCAGAGACCCTGGTGCTGACCCCATACTTTACCATCATGTGTAACGATGTTTCCCGGGTTTGGAGGAATATATTCATCCAAAAAATGGCGGAATTTGGTATGGTCAGGACTCACAAAACAAAGGCCCGTGGAATCGGGTTTGGACGCAGTGTGGAGCCCAAAAAAATTGGCCATTTCTCGCACATGTGGCTTGGTATAGTGGCCCAAAGGCATAAGCACATTGGAAAGTACCGAGGGCGGAATACTGGCCAAGTAGTACGATTGGTCCTTATTGGCATCGTAGGCCTTGACCAACCCAGGTGCTTCTGGATGTTTATAGTGCACTCTGCAGTAATGGCCGGTCACAAGCCACCATTTCTTCCGCAGCCCACAAGTCTTGGATAAATGCTCCACCATCTTGCCGAACTTGATGTACTTGTTGCAACCCAAATCGGGGTTGGGAGTCAAGCCTTGCTCGTACATGTCTATCATGGGCATGAACACTTCGCTCCAATACTCCTTCTCGAAGTTGACCCGTTCACAGGGGATCTTCAAGTGTTTACACACTTTTTGAACGTCGTTCCACTCTCCCTCCGTACACTTGGCAGTCTGCAGCCAGTTGGCCATATATATGCCTCTCACGTTCTTATACTTGGAAGCATACATGGCTGCGGCCACGGACGAGTCCACGCCTGAACTCATGGCCACTATAATCTCATCGTTAGCTTGGGGAATGGCCTGCAGGTAGGCAAACGGTTCGGGTATAAATGCATGCTTATTGAGTCTCTGTACTGGCACGTAAGGCAGGTAATGACGCCTAGCCAAACGTCGTAGAAACATAGGAACCATATTGGGTGGACCAAGTCTCTGTGCAATCGATAAATGACTGTCTATCTCTCTTTCTGACTTTCTGTCTATCTCTCTTTCTGACTTTCTGTCTATCTCTCTTTCTGACTTTCTGTATATCTCTCTTTCTACCTTTCTGTCTATCCTTCTTAGTACCCCTAGCTATACTCTCTGATATCTTCTCTTGGTTCGCTAAGTGTAGTCCACCAGTCTAGTTTTTTTGTTTTTGTCCCGTTTTCTGCCTTTTTCTGGATTTGAATTGACTTTTCGTGGCCTTGTGCACTGTATATAGCGGTGTATGATGTTCTTTGTGTGTATGTGGTGTTTGTCTGCCTTGGCTTTGTTCCTCTAGATTATTGTTTGGTCTTGTTCTTGACCACCTGATCGATGCGCAGTTGCCTTATTTGCAGGACATTGCAACCACTATTATTATCAATGTCTCGATGCATCATACGGGACAGGACATTCCTGTGGAGTTATGTATTGTGATTGGCCAGCCGTCTATATATATGTATGCGCCATACTAAATATTTGTTTCAAATCTGCTGGTACTTCTTGGTATTGATGGTATTGATGGTACTTGGGTCCCTAATTTAAGGTACGGCATATAACGCTACAACAGAATTACGAGTATCATAAAATAAAAATAAAACAAAATTCTGTGGTTAAAAAATCCTATATCAATATTATAAAATATTATTGTAGAATGTTATTGTAGAATTTTATTGTAAAATGTTATTATAAATTTTATTGTAAAATGTTATTATAAATGCTATTATAAAATGTTATTGTAAATGTTATTGTAAATGCTATTGTAAATGCTATTGTAAATGCTATTGTAAATGCTATTGTAAAATATCAAAATTGTATTGTAAGTGATTGTCTTTGGCGGAGTAGGTTGTAGTTAATTTACATAATGGGTGTGTATGAAGACTGTACTTAAGACGGGACATGAATTGTCGCAACCTTATTAAATCGCACTCCAGATTGTTTGATTGTCTGGTGTTCTGATTGTCTCAAATGTCTAAATTTTCTTGGGCCGATCTAAAATTAGCTAAATTTTGAAAGTGTGTTTACTTAATTTAGACTCTCTTTTAATTCATTATTTGATTACGAAAGATCCACTAATGATATTTTGTGTTTCCTGCGTCCATTTCTGGGCCTCACTGTATCAAGTATACACCTACTCAAATACTATTTACTGCTCTGTATTGCTTTAATGCTCTGTATTGCTTTAATGCTCTGTATTGCTTTAATGCTCTCTATTGTTTTAATGCTCTCTATTTGCACTAAAATAACTTTGTAGTTGTCTAAAATGATGAACTTTCAGATCTATGTATAAGGTACAACCATTGGATGCGTTATGGTTGGCGCACGACCACTTAGCATCGATAATCGAATGTATTACTCAAAGCTATATGGGTTATATGGGTTGGGAACCTTACTGTTCATACTTTTTATCTTATTTTGTGATACACTTCATTCTCCATAAAATTAACATTTTTGTACCAGCAGCTTATTCAAAACCATATCTTTTTTTCTCCTGATGTGTTAATAGAAAATTATATACCAACAATCCTTTAAGGTTCGCACCTAACTATAACGTAAATCAAGCCCCCAATACAACTTAAATTAGGCTCCCCAAAATAAAGCTTTAAGTGGGACCCCACCAGATTAAATTTTGGTTTGACTACACCACCACTATTACACTAATACTGTTAGACCCACTATGGGTAGTGTACTACCCATGTGGATGTTGAAGGCCTGCACTGGTCGATCAGATGTTGAGCGGCCTTCGGCCTTCAATACGACCTCCATTCCTTTATGCCGGACTAGTCTGTATAAGGTGCGATGGTTCCTCTTTGAGGAAACATCGGCGAATAAACATACAAAACACGCAAAACAGAGTACTGGACGTATTCAGAATCTAATAGCTACTGTTAGATTCTTTTAAGTACGTTTATTACCTATTCGAAACTATATTCGTTGATGATTCCTCAGGAAGAGGTATCGGCCGCCATTAAGTAGTCTGCCGGAAGGTAGCCGAAGGGGTGTAGTAACGGTGAACCCAAAGGGGGCGTAGTAGCATCGGCTCCCGATTAACTGGGCACGTGAGCTCAATCCCAGTATTGCTAGTACTCTTCCGATATTGGATCTAATACCATATGGTTGATCTTTGACTTTGAGCTTATAGTATTGAATTCATTGAGGGTCTGTTCATTGAGGGCCTCTAGAGTATTGATACACCATCCCCATAGTAACCCCACTATCAATATGTACCCTTTAGATTATCGAGGCTAGAGTAGACTATACAGTGTTATTCAAAACTATTCAAACCAGCGCGCCAAAACGATTCAAACCAGTGCAACAAATTGTTTCGTACCCCTTCGCACAATCTTTCAAACCAAATGGACAGGTTGTTGTATACAGTATAACAATGAAACCAGTTCAGTTCCGTCCGTTTTTCACCCTTGATTGGTACTGCAAGACTCCCAAATGTAGTATATAAGAGGCAAACCTCCAGGTTTGAGATTTCAGAATATTGAATTCTAATAAAAGTTGGTGTGAAACATTACGCCATTTGGTTTGAACCATTCTGTCTTCTTGGTTCGAAACATTTTGTCGCGCTGGTCTGAATCATTTTGCCGCGCTGGTCTGAATCGTTTCGAATAACACTGTATAAGAGTAATACATTTATCATTTATATGCACTCAAGGTAATGCTTAGGTGCAAGAACGGAGCATGTAACAACCATAAGAACTAGGAACTAGGAACTAGGAATTAAACAACTAAAGAGCTAAAGAAATAAGGTACTGTTTCACTGCTAAACTATTAGACTGTAGAGCAATAGACCTTCGGAGTTGGTGGTTCAATGTTGGAGTCTGAGCAGTATTGGGAGTGAGTGTAGGTAGTGTAGTGTTAGAGCTGTTAAGGAACTGTTAAGGGATTGGTATTTTCAATTGATGGTGTAGTGAGTGTATCATGATTCTAAGTCTTTCATCTGCTCGAAACTTAGAGTCTTAGCATTCTCTCTATATTACACCACTGCTATACTCCTGTATATACACTTCCTATTAAATTCCTGTTGCATTCCTGTTGCATTCCTGTTGCATTCTTGTTACATTCTTGTTACATTTTAGTATTCAGTTGAAAGTATTGGTTCTTAGGTGAAAGTTGTCCTAATTCTATAGACTAGTCTGACTCAAGTCATGGAACTAGCCAGACTGTAGTATACCCTATGGGTAATGCATATAGTTGGTTTAAAGTAGAGTACATACAAGAGTACAGTATATATGGCTAAAATCTATAGAATACCCTGTCTTGCTATTTCTGGGTCTATTCTTTCTATCTAAAAAAAATGTAAAGTCTTGTTTATCATCTTTTTGGTCGGTTCTAATTGAATTCCTGCATATAGTCCTCTGACCGGTAAAACCAACCCTTTAGTGCTTCTATTATTCATACATATCTAGTAACCTTAGATTGGGATATAGCATTCATTAATTTGTTCTTGCCTTTATTTTTCTTGGTTTTGGGCCTGTTAACCAACACTCATTTATACCCTTTTATACCAGACTACAAGCTTCTTTAACAGTAACTTAATATACACTTTTCGGCCGCTCTCGCAGCCGGACTTTAAGACATCACGCAGACCAGACTTCAAGACATCACGCAGACCAGACTTTAAGACATCACGCAGACCAGACTTCAAGACATCACGCAGACCAGACTTTAAGACATCACGCAGACCAGACTTCAAGACATGGACTTATGCAGACCAGAACTTATAGGCCTTGGGCTCGGCCACACTTACCGGCAAGCTAGCATCCTCGGGTTCCTGTATCTTTTGCGTGGAAGGCCCAGCAGAGTCATCCAAGTTGATCTTGTTGACGTTTTTGTTGATTTCGTTGATGCTGATGGGCGTCAACAAGTCGTCCAAGAGCCCCGTCAACTCCGGGTTTGTGTTGTGTTCCTTGAACCGGTTGATCTTCTCGAAATTGAGCCATCTTTCCACAAGCACCTGCTTTCTTTGTAAGTTCAACAAGTTCTCTGTCTTGACCAAGTCTGCTTCTAGGTGGCTGAGGTACTTGGACTTTGTCTCGAACTTTTCTAACGTCAACTCGATGATCTGGTTGATCAAGTTCTTCTGGTTGAGTACGCTTTGTTCCAAGTTCTTGACGCTATTCTGCTGCACAAGGGCCTTACCTTGGGCTGTCTCAATTAGCTTTTCCACCACTTCCTGCACAATCTGCTCCTTGTTGAGTCCTTCTTTGGCCACCTCCTTCTTCTCCTGCTTAATCAACTTCTGCAAGTACTTGTCCTCAATTGGAAGCTGCAAGAATTTGACCAAACACTCGTCTCTGTTCTTGGAGGCCACGTGCTCACTGATACGGTCCCATTGCCCGTTGTTGTTAACAAACAAAGACTGGGAGTTTTTCTCGGCACTAGCAAACATCTCCACACCCTCCAAGAGCAACAACACTTCCTGCTGCGACCATTCGCTCTGCGATGTCGATTTTTCCAACTTGACAAAGTCAGAGGCCAGGAAGTTCAGTGGGAAAAGGCCTTGCTCGTAGCACTCTTTGCTGATGACCAGGGGTCCAAGGCTACCACCAGCCAGCGCCTTGTTTTTCAAGTTGTGGTACCTAACGTCAGAAACGTCGTTGGAGGTCTCGTTGCAGAAGTAGGTCACGGAGGGTGCACTATTGGAGCCCTTGGAATCGTCGAAAATGTTTCGCGTGATCTCCATGTTGATGGGTATAGTAGTATCCTCAGTTTTGATAGCGTCTTTGGGTGTGGGGTCAGCAACATGGCCGTTTTGGGAGGCCTGAGCATTAGAGTCCAGAGCAGGAGCAGAGGCAGAAGAAGAATCCAGGTTCTTGATTGCAAACCCCTCGGGCACAAAAGGCGCCAAGCCTTTGGGCGTATCTAATGTGATTTGAAAGTGGCCGGTATATTGGGGACCGACCAAGGAGGGCTTTGTTCTAGGATCGATCTGGTAGTTGATCAAGCCCCATTTCTCCAAAAAGCGGTGGACGCGGATAATAGAGGCCACGTCGCCAGCCAAGTTGCGCCGCACGGCGGTCACGGTCAAATATTCAATGGGGTTAATTCTATAAGTATTGATCATAAAGTCTCTCATGTTGCGGTAGGTCTCAGCCGTCTTGTATACAGAGGCAGGCACGTCATCCAGCGACTTGGGGGGAAAGAAGTCGGGGAACAGTTTCTTCTCTATGGCGTGGATGGCGTTCATGTCGAACCATTTGGAGAAGGATGGAATCACCACGTGTCTGGATTGTTCTATCAAGTATGTCTTTGCTTTTTCTTGGAAGTTGGCTCTCAATTGTTCTAGATCTACGGGCTCGGCCTCCTTCTCTTCCTTTTCCACTTTGTCCACTTTGTCCACTTTGTCTTCCTTTGGCTCCTGCACCACCGGGGCGTCATACAGCAGTGGTTCGGGCTTGCTCTCGCTTTGTGATGGGGTAGACATGGTGGATGTGTATTTAGCGAGTGTTGTTGAACTTGTTTTTTCGTGCCATCTTGGGCCGTGCACGCCTCCGCGCTCCAAGTGCGTGCAGGCTGTTCCACCAACTACTGGCTAACTGTAGAACCAGCCACTATATCTATCTTTTAGTGCTTAATCTTATAGAGTGCTTGATATTATAGGGTGTCTACTCCTTATAGAATGCTCTTGAGATTATGTATAGTCATGTATAAAATGTACTAATTTATTTAGGTGTCAGTGTCAGTGCCTAGTAGTATCTGGTATCTAGGACATTTAAGCGTCTCTAGTATCTACTATTTATTATCTGGTATCTTTGTATGTGAAATCTAGTATCTAGTGTATTCTACATTTGGGTACGTGTGTCCAGTGTATCGATAGATCTAGTATATCTGGTATGTGTAGTCCTATATCCAGTATACTAAGATATCTACGCGTCTGATATCTAGACTCTAGTATCCAGAATCTGGTGTCTAGTATCTGGTGTCTACAAGCTGGTATCTAGAAGCTGGTGCCTTCATATCAAGAATCATACCAATGGCTTATCTGGTATCTAATACATCTGGTGTCCAGTATCTAGTATCTAGTATCTAGCATCTAGCATCTAGCATCTAGCATCTAGCATCTATCATCTAGTATCTAGTATCTAGTATCTAGTATCTAGTATCTAGTATCTAGTATCTAGTATCTAGTATCTAGTATCTAGTATCTAGTATCTAGTATTTTGTTCTTATCAGTATCTAAGACCAGTGGTTCTGTTAGATTCTTGTAAGCACGTTAATTACCTATTCGAAACTATATTCGTTGATGATTCCTCAGGAAGAGGTATCGGCCGCCATTAAGTAGTCTGCTGGAAGGTAGCCGAAGGGGTGTAGTAACGGTGAACCGAGAAGGGGCGTAGTAACGGTGAACCCAAAGGAGGCGTAGTAGCATCGGTTCCCGATTAACTGGGCACGTGAGCTCAATCCCAGTATGGCTAGTACTCTTCCGATATTGGATCTAACAGGACCTAGTATATTAAGTAACCTAATTATTTACATATCTCTAGAATCTGTTTAAGCCTGTTCCAGTGGCTTTGGTGTATCAAACATACAATAGACATAGTATACCCAGGTTCGGATGGATAGTACATTAAGTATCTAGTACATTAAGTGTCTACCTAGTGTCTAGTTCATCTACTTCTGGTTACTGTAGGTCTAGTGAGATGTAATCAGCTGGATAGATCTAATTCCAGTTCATGAGTTTAGTCAGATAGTGATGCTTTAAGAAGCACCCGTAACTAGTAAGTAACCTAAGCCCTTAAATGAGTTATTGAATAGACCCAACCAAAATCAAACACGACTTATTAAGCCTACCTAAGACTAGTTGATACTAGTTACACTGATTCACACTAAGACTCACCCTAACTAATACTTGTTGGACTTTGCGTTTCTTCAGTCCATATTCAGTAAGGGTCATGTCTCTGTTCATTCCTAGGTTCTTAGTTGTGCTACTAATCTGTACTAGGAAATCCGTGAAATTCTGGTTATTCGTGATCCTTCACACTTTCTTGCAGCTCTTCTCTGAGCACACATCAAGACTCACTTTATGGTTTCCCGGTATCTGAATATTCCTAATACCTTCACCAGCATATCTCTTAGCTTATTAAGGTAATCCTCTAGATTCAGTGTTATCCCTCGACATCCGAATTCCTTCCCAAGGGTTTCTTCTGAGTTCCGAAGTCATTTTAGTCCCCTTCGCACATGAATAACATGATCCAAATATCAATATCTTGACAACGTATAATGCGATCCCTTCGAGGAACTTGTAAGACACTCACGCTTCCGATATGCATTCTTGAACCCATATCTCACGATAACCTTGTGAATGACCTCATGTCATACACGAGGGGCCTGCTTCAATCCAAGTAAAGGCTTTCTCTAACAAGACTCACTCTAACTAAGACTCACTAATCCAATGGAGATTAATTGAGAGCTATGATGCCAAAAAGGGCAATTCAAATCAGAACTCAAGACCATATCAAGACCATACCAAGATCCAAGAACTAGTTTCTGAGACTAACATTGGGTGTAGTAACTAGTGATTCCTAAGCATAAAATCAACTAATTTCCAAGTAAAAACTCTTATTATAATACCATATCCTAGATTTACATTTTAAATGCCATACTTAAATCTACTGACTTGAACGTCCAGGGCAGCAAGTCATGATTTGCGGTCAATAGGTGTAAAATACAAGACCCACCAGATACCAATACTAACTGATACTAACTGATACTAACTAGTACCAACTGATACTAACTAATACTAACTACTACCAACTGATACCAACTAATACTAACTAATACTAACTAATACTAACTAATACTAACTAATACTAACTAATACTAACTAATACTAACTAATACCAATACTGTTAGACCCACCATAGGTAGTGCTATACCCATTGAGGTGTTTTAACATACGCTGTCTAATCCTAACAATGGTCATTCCATAACGTCACTCCTCTACCATCATTGTAAAAGGTACCAGGATGGAATGTGGAGTCTTTCCGTAAGCACCTAGTAACGGTCCTGCTTTTAACTAGTCAAGTAGCCTGATTCCTCGAAAATCATCGGCGAATGAACATAGTATACAGAGTACCTGTACAACACGAATCTAACTAATATTAACCAATACTAATCAAGACTACGAGTAATAATGACTGGATATGTACATGGTTACGAATTCCTGTAGTTAATACCAGTGAGCATATACCTCTGACACTGACTCTGACACTGACACTGACACTGACTGACACTCGCGATAAGCGAATTCTTGCAAAATGCTAAAACCGCCCCACCCTTCACCACACCAAGTATTCTCACACACACCAAGTATTCCCACACACACACACACACAATAATGCTTTGGGTTATGATACAGTTAGACTCAGTGGTTAGTATACTATAAAACAGTAGTAAATATTTTGGTCGAATAAATTATGGTAGTATATGTTTTGGTGGTATGTATTTTGGTGGTATATATTTTGGTGGTATGTATTTTGGTATATATTTTGGTGGAGGTAGGACTATTGGTGTACATGGTTCATGACAATATAGCCAGTAGTAGGTCCTGTACTGAGGTCTTGTGAGGTCCTGTGAGGTCCAGTATTAGGTAGTGGTGTAATAGACCCGTATTAACTGACATATCTACTTAACTAAAGAGCAATATAATATGCAGTATGGGCACTTGGACTAGAAGATTCTTAATCTAACTTCTTTTATACCTATTTTTTATTGGATTTTTTTATTGGATTTTCCCTACATAGCATAGTGAACCTTGATGAGACGCGTATGCAGCGTGCGGTTTTTGGTTTATAAATAATATAGGGTGCGAACATAGGGTGCGAAATTAAGATTAGTGTGTGGAAATGGAGTTGGGTTCGAGGTATTTTCTTAATCAAGAAAAAGGGGAATAAGGTAAAAATGTAAAAGATGTACAAAAGGTAAAAGAGGTAAAAGATACATGTACAGGATTCTAAGCCATATATACATCCAAGGGCTTTTTTTTCTGATTTAAATCACTCTTGGGGGTCTTTTCCTGGGGGAAAATGCATGGTTTATACTGATACGGAGAAAATACCTGGTAAAACTGATAGGAGGAAAAATACCTGGTATCTACTGATCTACGGGTGTCCGACCTCCATCTGTCAACATAAACCGACCTAGACCCAGATATACTAAATTGTGTATAGTCATAGAATTACCAAAATAGGAAATATATATATTCTAGTATATTCTCTTTTTTTGTCTTGTATATTGTAGGTCTGTCGGTCTGTCGTTCTGTCGTTCTGTCGGTCTGTTGGTCTGTCGGTCTGTCTCGCCCATTCTGATCGGTATCTAGAAGTACTGTTTACTGCGAGTCGCACGCGTCTCAACTACTCTTATTCCAGTATCATGGCCATGGTCGGCACTCGAGCCACGCGAAAAAGAGCGTTGCCTATAGTGGAAGCGCTGAGTTCGGATCTGGAGTCTGTTTCCAGCGATACTGATTACGAGCCTCAAAACGAGCTTCAGAACGACCCGGAGAGTGACCCTGAAAATGAGCCCTATGAACCCTCAGGTAGACCCACCAAAACACCTAGACCTAATCCCAAACCACGTGGGCCCAACAAAACCACTAAACAAAACCAGAACCAAAACCAAATTCAAAACCAAAACCAAAACCAAGATTCTAATGAAGTTCCCCTCTTCAAGGCTCTCTCCTCGAAAGAAGCAGCCACTGCAGATCTCGCACTACAATGGGTGGATTCCTACTTAGAAGACCTCTCCCACAACACATGCAATGCCATGACAGGGTTGTTCAACTTCATCCTCAAATGCTGTGGATGTAATACACTCACCCAAAATCACGATATGCTCAATGACGATTCGGCCTCCTCGACTGTCACTGAGGTGGCCCTTATGTTCAAGAGACAGAAGTACCATGAGTACCCATTTATCTCCAACAACAAGGAAATCAAGTTTTTCCGGCACAATGTGGTGGAGTTTTTTGAAAACATTGTTCGGATGGGCCATGAAAATGGCGCTTTGTATAAGGCTGAATCCTCTGACTCGTCGTTGGCATCCCCCATGATGACGTCACTTTTGGCCTGGTTGGCTGCCCTTTCCGCCTGCAACGTCAGACCGTTCCGGTACGTTTCCAGCACGATTCTTCTTAGTATTCAGTCGGTGCTCTGTGATTTGGTGGCCAGAGCCTCTATCTCCTTGGAGAAGCAGAAACGGCTGCTTGATACGGTCCGGAACAAGCAAAGCCGCAAACGGGCCCATGAAAAGCAAATCGACATGATCAACAAAACCATCAGCACCTTTGCCACGCAAAAGGATACGCTCATGGAGTACATCTCCGATATCTTCCTGTCCATGTTTATCAACAGGTACCGAGACGTGGATGTGGGCATTCGCCAAGAATGTGCCAAGTACTTGGCAGATTGGATGACCATCTACGGCGAGGTGTTTTTGCAGCCGGAGTACTTGCGGTATCTCGGGTGGCTTCTCTCCGACCCTTCTGATCATGTGAAGGAGGAAGTCATCAAGCTGCTCCACAAGCTCTACAAAACAACCACGCTGCGAAAGGATACCATGGGCTCGGGGTTCCGGCAATTCACCGAACGCTTCAAGAAACAGCTTATCAATATGGTGTGGGTTGAAAATCACACCAATATCAAGACCCACTTGTTTGGGGTGTACCAGGAGTTGTTCAAGCTTGGGTTCTTGGATACTGACGATTGCAATGAGATCTGCCTGTTTGCGTTTTATTTGGTGGAGTCTGCTTTGGTATCGGGCCCCAGTCCCAAGTCAAAGCTAGAACTCTGCAAGTTCATTGTGGCCATTTGTCTGCGCAGAAGCCAGCAAGAAATGGAGCGGTTTTCGCTGTTTCTCTCTTCTCATGAATGCTCGTTGTTCGATGAAGGACCTGGAAACTTGAGTGTTTCGAAATGCCTTGATTTCAAGGTCTTGGCGGAGCTTCTAGACTCGTCCTACTCCCATTACATGGATGAGAAACGAGCTCTGGTGATGGACACGGAATCCGAAGTTCCGTTCCAATTCATGGTCAACCGACTTTTCTCAACCATCTACACTTTCCCAGCGTATCAGAATACGTGGGAGTCGCTTATCCAGTACACGTTATGTGACTTGTCATCGGTGGAGTTCAAGCCCAAAGACGCACTGGAGCCACAATCGGGTTTGATCGAAGAGGAGCTCAAGGGCCGCTTGGAGTTTCTGCTGCTGAGCCTTAAATACGTGGCTTTGAGCATGATCTCCGGGGCCATTTTGAGTATACTTACCATGGATAAGAAGGGTGCAGAACAGGCGGATGACTTCAACTATGCGTTGCCCAAGCTCGTCACGTACTTCTCCCTGTTGGAGGAGTATCTGAGCAGTAATCCAAGGGTATATGCTGTTTTTATGACGCTTTGGAACGCCATTCTCATCACCATCCCGGGCCACATTGCCAAGCTCTACAATAGTGTGACCAGCATCAACGACTACAATTTTGTGCATGAAAAGGTGTTGCGGTACTATGCAGATATGGATTCTGGGAACAAGGAGCTCAACGAAACCTTTGATGTTTATCTCCAGACGCTTCTCCTGGGCTTTGACGGAGATCACTCGGGAAATACCCATGCTATACGGGACGATAAGATCTTGACCCCGCAAATCAGCATGAAGATCGAAGACTTGATATTGTCGCTTGTCTCTGAGGCAACTGACGACTTGCTTCTGTCAGAGCCTATAGAGGATACCAACGATAGTGAGGAAAACAACATGTTGGCAAGTGACCAGAAAATTGTGCTCAACCGGCTTCTCAACGTCAAGCTGCCGCTCCAGAAACTCAACCATATTGCTGGCTTCACCAGTATCCACCGCTTTGTCTCGGAGCCGATCTTGGGCTCGTCCAAGATTCTCTTGGAGGTGTTGGTGGTCAAGTTGTTCTCCAAAGCAAATTTCTCCACCTTGGTGCAGGTATGGCCAACATCTCTCTCGGTGGTCATGGAACATGTAGCCGAGTCTTGGATTGCGGTGTTTGATTTCCTCCTGGTCACTCTATCCCGCAAACTAGAAGACCTTTCTTTTGCCAGCAATGATAGCTCGTCCATTGACGTGTCCTTGTTTTTGGGTGACTATGCAGATGTTGCTAGCTATGGCAGTGGCTTGTGTGTCCAGATGTGTGAACTGGTGAAGGAACTCAATGAGATCACCACGGACTCCAATCCCCGAATGAGGCTAATGTTAAAGAAACTCGTCGAGTTAAAGCTGAAGGTGTCTATGGTGCTCATTGATATGTTGACTTCGTTGAGGGTCTTCTATACCAAGTTTTCTGCGGGCAATTCCTTTAAGAACTTCCATGAGTTGTTTGCCGAGTCGGTCTTGAAAGACTATGTTTCGGGTCCTATCCATGCAGACTTGAAGAGGGCCTTATTGGACGTCTACTTCATCGAGGAAGCCAGACTAGCCCATAAACGTGGGAAGACACTTGAAAGAGGGTCTGGCGAAGATGTCAACTACGATGACTTTGTGTTTGAGACGGAAGAAAATGCCTCTCTGGACACGTGGGACTCGGAAAAGGAGTTATGCATATATACCGTGAAATTGTTTTCGTTCCAGCGGACGGGGGCCTTGGGTGATGAAGTCACGAGCCGCTTGGACTTGAACAAGAAATGCCTTGGGCCGGTGTACCTGGAAATCGTCCGCCAAAACATCAACCGTGACTCCAGTGACTAACAATGTTAGTGACTCCAAAGATTGATAATCTAATCGGATGGTCAGATCCGCGAATTTAAGGAATCAGTGGATCTCATTGCAAGATGTGAGCCTATCAAGGGCAGGAGAATGGAGTTGGGGTAATCACTGTCGGCCAAAGAAGAGCCCCTGCGGTTTCTACCTCGGGCTTCGTTGAGCCGAAGAGGAGAGGCGTTTTCCGGAAGTGAATACTCGGCATCCGAAGAATCTGTGCTGTGGACGTTGAAGATATCGGGTCTTCTGGAAGCAGTGGGGAAGTATGAGTTTCTCTCTGTGGGTTGGGGAGACCTGTTCTGCGGAGTAGCAGACATTTTCACCGGGTTGGAGCTACCGTTGCGCTTCAATGTGGAGAGGCTGTTACGATGCCCCGACTTGAGTCTGTGGTGGAACTGGGATCTTAAAGAAGCATTTTCATTGGCGGGACTCATGCTTCTGGTCTTCATGATCTTGGTGTTAAGCGACGTCAAGTCGATCTTGAGGTTGTTAATGTTCAGGTTGACAGAGTCGCTGCGCAGGCTGGCGAGCTCTCGCTTGTAGACCTTCTTCAACTCAATCAAATTTTTGCGGATATAGTAGGCTGAATCCTGGCGATACACCCTTATAAGGCCCGAAGAGTCGCAGGTGACGATGATGTGTCCATTGTCAAGCTGCTTTTCTTCATCGTAGTGTGAATGGGGTGAATCGGAGATATCTGCTCCCCTCTTGACAAGATCAAAGATGACATCGTCGGAGAACTTGAGCAATTTCTTGGTGCTTTGCGGAGCAAAAAGGGCAATGTTGACTCGTGAATGGTGGGCGTGAAATGCAGCATAGCTCGAATTATCGTTGGCAATGTAATTCTGATCATTGGAGTTCTCCAAAAATTTCTGCACAGGGATCTTTTTCCACAACTTATTATCGTGCAAGACCCGGGATAAACTCTTGTGTTTTTCAGTAAGCTGGCTCTTCAGCTCCCTCAAGATCTCCTTCATTGCACTCCGTAATTTATTGTTGATGATGGAGTTGTTGTTGCTCCACACATAGCACCAATGGTCCTCCGACCCACAGATCACCAACAGCTGGTCTTCACTGATCGAGGCTTTCATGGATGAACTCTTGCTGGAGCTACCCTTGAAGCGTGTCACAAGTCTGCCTCGACTAATATCAATGAGACTGATCTGGTTGTCGGTGGTGGACATGAGCATACTAAGACCTTCGAAATCACCAGATGTGGGGCCTAGGCCTGGATTTTTGTAGATCTGGATGCCGGTGATCTTGCGGTCACGTGCACCCCGTCGGGTCTTGCCCTTGATGTTGTAGCTGGTTTTGATATGGCAGCCCTGGGTCTCCACGGCCATGAGCGTTCCATTGAAGCCACCGAGAATGCATGTTTCGGCAGTGGGAGTAAACGTCATGGTGGTGGCCAAGAAGTCGTCGCCCAAGTGGTTGCTGTAGGCCACACACGACTCCATTATGGACCACAAGCGGATCTGGTTATCGAGGGCAGTGCTCATGAAGAAGCGGTCGTCGTTGGGGTGGAACCGCACTGCAGTAACAAAGTCCTCGTGCGTGAAGGTTTCAAGACACCGTGGTCGGTCGATGTTCCAGAGCTTGACCGTCTTGTCCATACTTCCAGACACCAAGAAGTTGTTCTTGCTCCAGTCTAGACACAATATGGACTTGGTGTGGCCTTCAAAGACCCGCACGGGTTCCTGGAGAAACACCGGGGCACTAAGCGAACTCTTCAGCTTGCGCGACCCATGGGCTTCGTTCTGTGCTGTCTCGTAGTTCTTGTACTTGAGTCTGCTCAAAGGCGACGAGATCACCTGCCACACGGTAATCCTAGAGTCACGGCCAGCAACGGCCAAGTACTTTCCGTCTCTGGAGAACTCCATGATGAGAATCTCCTGAGATTGTGCACCTGGAGTCAGATCATCGTGGTCAGAGCCAGGCTCGGAATCCTCGGTATATGTTGGAGAGCATCGCAACTCTTGGCAGAGGAACAACTGGTTCAAGGCCTTGGGGCTCTTATTGGACTTGCGGCTGACCCGGGTATATTTGGGGGAATTTAGGGCATCTGCCGGAAGGTCCTCGAAAAAACTGTGCAAGTCTCTACCTTCATCCACCTCCAACATGGCAAACGACGAGCTATAGTCTCCATAGTCGGGTTCATCCAGCATGATATCATCGAGATCGTACTCGGGGCCAGAATCGTCTTCAATCGAACTAGACATTCTATTCAGACGCCTGAGTTTTTCGGTTTTCTCGTGATTTGGACGCCTTTCATGCTTATCGAGTTTATCGTGATTTTCATGATTTTCATGTTTATTTTTCGTTTCGTGTTTATCGTGTTTATCGTGTTTATCGTGCTTATCGTGCTTATCGTGTTTATCGTGCTTATCGTGCTTATCGTGCTTTTCATGGGGATGGTTGATGGTGGATTCGTCCAATACCGACAGAATGCTGGTATCATGGATGGGCAGCGTTTCCAAAGGAAAAGTATGCACAATGCTGGAGTCCAAGGTCCGATCTAGACTCCGGGTGTCCAGACCAGGGGTATCCAGGTTGCGGCTGGTATCGGCAGTCTTCACACTGGTAGCACTGGAGGCCGGGCTCCGGGGGCTTCTGCGTAGAAAGCTGAGAAATTTTGATCTCGGCTTCTTGGCGAGGTCATTGTTGGACATTTTCCATTTAGTTTTTGACAATTGCCGCCAGAAGAATGGTGATAGCTGGAATGCGAGGCTAAGGGAGGGGAGATTATAGGCTTGGAGATATACGTGGAGATAAACACGTGCGGAATGTTAGAGGGGGGGTTGGGAAACGTCAAAGTTAATTTTGGGCAATAGTCAAAAATGAGGCACAAGGCCAATTGGTGGTGGGCCAGTTTTATACTTTGCGTGGGGTCCGCTGATCGGTGACAATGGTTGCTCGGAAATGAGAAGGAAAGGCACACTAATCTTGCCGGATCGCGCGTGCGGCCTTTTGGTGTGGCGATCATCCGATCCACCCACTTACTTGCCCTAGCGATCCTACACAAGCCTTGGCTGGGTCCGGGTATATGTTCCACCAGAACAAAAAAAAATGGGAAGTGAAAGTGGCCAGTTTTGGGAGAATAGGGTTGAAATCGGTGATTGTTGCTTTGGATTTTGGGGATTTCTACAAATCTTATTTTTGCCATATGTTTTAGTTTTTGGCACTTCCCGTCTTTTCCATGAATATTTAGGTATTGTATTTTTTGGGTGTTGGCTGTGAGGGTTATAAGCGAGTGAGTGAGACTAGGAAGTGAAGTAAGAGTGTGTGAGACTAGGAAGTGAAGTAAGAGTGTGTGAGACTAGGAAGTGAAGTAAGAGTGTGTGAGACTAGATAATGTGAAAGTGAGGTAAGAGGTAAGGGGAGCAGATGGTCGTAGAGGGGAGGGGAAGGGTGGAGAAATTGAACGAAGTTGAAAGAAGTTGCATGAGGGGAATAGTAGAGAAGGTGGTAGAGAAGAAAGAAGATGGTGAGGTGATGAAGATGGTGAGAGGCTAAGAAGGTGTGATCAGAAGGGAAAAGATGGAATAAGTGGTATGACTCAGTTGCAGTGATGTAGGTTATTGCAGACGAAAGCATGTGTTACGAGAAGTTGAGTAGGATACAGATTTTTAGTAAGCTCTCGAGGTTCAGTATCAGAAGATACAATCTAGTGTTAGTGTCTGCTATGTCTAGTGTCTGCTAATGTCTGGAGTTATGTTGACTTACAAATCGTGGATTCTAGAACATAGTCTTGGTAACACTTTCCTCGAGGATGAGTCTACTATCCATACTCTGATCCACGACTATATACTCTATCCATAACTAGTATACTTTATTGATCCACCATGAGTATAATGTACTGACCCACTATATACTCTATTCCCACATATTCTATTCCCACATATTCTATTCCCACATATTCTGTTCCCACATATTCTAATCCCACATATTCTAATCCCACATATTCTGTTCCCACATACCCTTGTAGACTCTTATTGATATCTAGTAGTGACTCTAGTAGTGACTCTTGTAGGCTCTGAATGGTATACTGTAGTATATACTGGTACTGACTTGTAGATTCTTACTGATTCACCTCTCTGAGTAACATGTACCATTGTAGTAAATAGTCTTCCTACTCTCCTCTTTTACTCCGTACTTCTCAACTTCTCTACTTCTCTACTTCTCCGTACTGCTCTACTCTACTCTATCTCTAGCCTCCGCATTTAGACTTGAAAACTTGTTGAATAGCATGTGAAATCCTTTGAGTCACCCTTCATCCATTGTTCAACAACCAGAAAAGTATGCTGACTAATAAATTGGTCATTCTCAATAGACTATTAACCATATTCCAGGTTTCACCAGTGAGTCATAACTCTTTACCCATTCTAGGTGTACTAGCTGTAGTCTCGTCTACTCTACTCTACTGCAGTCTAGTCTAGTCTAATCTACTATAGTCTACTCTACTGCAGTCTAGTCTACTCTTTCATACGCTGCTACTGCCTTATAATACTTGTACATACTGTACTCTACTACTGCTCGTTCTTAACTGCCACCTTTAAATCTAAATACTAACATACCAAGTACGTCATATCTTCAAGATGCAACAAGACTCTAGTATATGCTCTCAATAGAATCGTTATACTACTGAACCGTCAAAATATCCTCGTAGTCTTCTAAATACCTATATTACTGATGATTACTTGTAAATACAGCCTGGTGTACGCCAAGACCAATGCTAAACCTTCTTTTTCACCGACCACTCCAACTTCAAGATCAACGAGTGGTAACCCTTGCCGTTCAACTCGTCCAAGGCCATCTGCGCCATCTGCTCTGAGGCAAATGTCACGTAGGCAAAACCCTTGGACTCTCCCGTCTCTCTCTTGGTGATAAGAGCCACTCTTTGCAAAGGCCCGTACTTGGCAAGCAACTCGTTCCTCAACATGTCCTCGTCCACAAAGAAGTTCAACTGCGAGATCCTCAATGTACACGAGTCGTCCCTGGACTCTCTGGTAGGAGCACCGGCACGCAAGTGTGCAGGCACGTACTTGGACAGTTCTGTAGGCTCGGGGGTAGCAGAGCCTCCGGCGGCCTCTGCTCCCAAAGTCTCCTTGAAAGGACACTTAGAGGTGAAATGGTCTCCACCACAGGTTCTACACTTGAGTCTATTGGTGCTGACCAAGTTGGCGGTTTCCTCGGCCTTTTCTTCCTCGTCCTTCTTGTCCATTTCCTTCCACGACATAGCAAGCTTCAACTCCACCTTCTCTCCGAGCTGCGTGGTTCTTGTGTCGGGGCCCGGGGGCGTGTGCTTCTCCTTGCCGTATTTAGCCCATGTGCGGTGGATGGCGATGGAGGGGTGGACTCTTTCCTTGACCTTGACCTCTCTGATTCTCTGCGTGATCTTGACCTTCTTGCCGTCGGCGTTGAGCCTATAGCTGACCACGGTTTTTGTTCCGTCTTTGTTCTCGGTGATCTCGGGGGTTGGGATGTCGTCCTCGGCATCGGCCCACGATTGAAACATGATGTGTGTGCTATGGAACTGGAGAAGTAAGAGTGTGCGTGCTGGAAAAATTTGTGTAGTGTGAGACCCGTACACCCTGCTGCTACAACGGAAAAAAAAGACTGATGCCGTCCATGCAGTCCCCACCATTCTACCCTCTACCATGCTCCACCATTTCCAAAGTCTTCTAATTCATAAAAATATACAATTGACTCTGTATAAAGAAACCCTTACACCAAATATATTTTACTAGTATTTTATTGGTGCTCTACTTCACTGGTATTTACTGGTGTTAGTCACTGTACTGGAGGCTGAGTGGTGCACGACCCATTGATGGATTTGAAGAACTTTCAATAGATACTACAATTTTTTTTTTCTTGATTGATACTAAGATTCATATTAACATCCCCAAACATTACTGCCAATCTAAAATTTTTGTCTAATTTTTGTCTGTCTAATTTTTATGTGTCTGTTCACTTCTGCTCACCATTGACTGTATTCTAGAGCAGATACGCGTTTGTTCAGCCACTAAGCCTAGAAGGCTGGTTTCACTTCAGACCAACCAAGATGGGCCCACTAAGTAAAAGTTTTCGTTTCTAAAATAAGTGATTCTGTTAGTCACTTTGTTCGTCACTTTAGTCACTTTAGTCACTTAGTCACTTTGTTAGTCACTGCTAAGAATCACCAGAATGAGGGACTACTGTGAGCACCAGTGTCACTGCTAATATAGAGTCAGCACCAGTGACACTACTGGTTAGATTTAATACCTGTAGTAGTATCTTTAAATAGAGAATATTATATTTATTACTAGTGTCAGAGTATAATAAAATTGGGATATTGTTAGATTCTTTAGTACATTTAAGCTTAATCGTGAGTATATTCGTTGACGGTTTTTCAAGAAGAGGAATCGGCCATATCTAAACATTCTGCAGGAGATCAATCAAACGGGTGTAGAACCGATTAGTAGTATTCACCATAAAAGTAGTATTCACCATAAAAGTAGTAATACAGCAGTGGTATATTGTAGTAGTGTAGTGTAGTAGTGTAGTAGTGTAGTAGTGTAGTAGTGTAGTAGTGTAGTAGTGTAGTAGTGTAGTAGTGTAGTAGTGTAGCAGTGTAGTAGTCTAGTAGTGTAGTAGTGTAGTAGGGTAGTAGTGTAGTAGTGTAGTAGGGTAGTAGTGTAGTAGTGTAGTAGGGTAGTAGTGTAGTAGTGTAGTAGGGTAGTAGTGTAGTAGTGTAGTAGGGTAGTAGTGTAGTAGTGTAGTAGTGTAGTAGTGTAGTAGTGTAGTAGTGTAGTAGTGTAGTAGTGTAGTAGTGTAGTAGTGTAGTAGTGTCTCGTAGGGAGTAAACGGGCTACTTTAGTAGTTGATAACGGTTCCGCCTAGTCAACTGGTTGTTGCTAGGTGCAAGGGGGAAAACTCTTGACATTCCATCCTGGTAACTCATACAATGATGGTACAGAAGTGGCACATGGGAATGGTCATTGTTAGGATTAGACAGCGTAGGCTTGAAATACTGAAATAGGTAGAGCACTACTGAAGGTGGATCTAACAGTAGTGTGGTAGTATGTTGTAATGTAGTAGTGTAGTAGTGTAGTATGAACCAGTAATATCAACCAGTACTGACAGTAATAATGACAGTACTGTACTGATCGACCACTAATGTTGACTACTAATGGACTCTTAATCATTGACTAGTAGTCACTAATAAGTATGAACCCTAATACTGACCCTGCGAATTTCCCCAAAGAAATTGGGCTGGGAAAACCAAGCCCGACAAACCCGATCCAATTGGTTACAAATCCAGCAAACTCGGTTAAAGTGGAAATAGATCGGGTGAAACCTGCCGAATAGATCTGACCGGTTGTGCCGATCCGGATAGCCGGGTAGCTGAATTAAGTGGGCACGTGAGCTCAATCCATATAAATGCGTAGTGCTTTGCCCTTCTTTGATCTAATACATAGTTAGCTACATATTCCTACACTGGACCTGTTCAAGAGCCTAGTCTTAATTAAAAAAAAAAAGAAAAAACAAAGTAGTGTGGAACTCATAATGTTACTAACTCATAATATTACTAGGAACTCATAACATTACTAGTATTGGTATGAAGACAGACAATACCCAAAGCAGAACTAGCAGTATATAGTATCGAGCTTATAAGTATATTAATGAGGTAAGTTCTTATGTAAGATGTGTTGTATGATCTTGATTTTGTATAGAGGTCGATAATGGTACGTAGACGATTGTATTAGCTCTGTAACTCAATCTCCAATTTCTTCCTCGACACTCCTTGAATGTACTCTTCTTGACCATACTTTTGCATCCTTAAAATTCTCTTGAATTGAATGTCGAATTTTAAACAACCATCTGTCCACCACCTTTCCTAAGAGACCAACTTTTTCTAAGAGAACCACTTTCCAAGACTGAGTATATTGTCTCTTTTGAGTGAACATCTCTCTCATGAGGACTAGACAGAGATTCTTCTGAGTTTAAGAGCCTTTTGAACCAGCATTTATTATATGAGCCATTGGATCGAAGAATCAATAGTTCATGGCTTGCTGAAACTAGAATTAGTCCTGGATATTTCACCATTGCCCAATCCTATAGAATAATTCCGACTTCGATAACTCGTCATTAGTGGTCACATAGGATAAACCAAGTTGCTTCTTTAGATTTCCATTGGTCTCCATAGATCGGTATGGTTGGTCTAGATCCCGACTTAGATAAGTCCTGTTCAAATCAGTTCGGACTGCATTGACTAGATTGCTTCACTATTGGTATAGCATGGTATAGCTTTCTAGAATGTCATGATCAACCAGATTTGGACTCAAACACTTATGGTTTGGTAACCACTTTCCCTAAGGCCTCAATATAAACCCATTCCCAGATCCATATTCAAGTCAGCCTCCATATATCCTCAGCAGCTCACACTGCCTTCTTCTCTGTCCTCTGTTCTGTCCTCTGTTCTCTCTCTCTTTCTCTTTCTCTCTCTCTTTCTCTTTCTCTCTCTCTTTCTCTTTCTCTTTCTCTTTCTCTTTCTCTTTCTTCAGGTCCTTCTCTCTTTCTCTTTAATCCTCTGTAATGATGCCTTTGGCTATGATGTCTGCCAACTCTGTCCTCCTGTAGACCTCCTCATGACGACCCCAGTTCCCACGTAAATAGTCCACAGGGTAATTATGAGCACGGAGATGCTCTACAAACCGCAGCGATTGTCTTTCGCTGAGCAACTCATCCTGGTTGGAATACACCACAATTAATTTCTGGGGCACCACGTCGAACGCGCACTGTTGGGACCAGCTAAGTTGACTGAACTCCGAGTAATCCCCGGAAAATGCCATCTCCACAAATTCCCGGTACGGATCTCCATATTCCTGTACCAAGTCCACCATATCGTAAATACCATCCACAAAGTAGAAAGTACCAAATTGGGGAAATGTCACCTCCCTCCCTTCCTCTATTCCCATTTTTTTCCAGTTGAGCAATTGCATCATGAGCGTGGCTCCCACCGAGTGGCCCACAATCAGTAGCCGACCACAGCCTTGACGGGCCATATACAGGATACACTCCATGACATCCAAAAGGTGGGCCGGGTGTTTGACATCCGGAGAAAGCCTATAATTCATTGAAACCATATTGGTGTGGTGCATATGGTGGTCATGCTGGAGACTATGCACTAGCTGGTCAAAGTCATGGTACGTATTGGAGGGGTCACGCCATGCTCCGCCATGGATGAAGAGAAGGGTGTTTTTGTTGCTGGCAGAGTATTGGTACACACGTGCCTCCTGAAGGCCATGTGCTCCATACTTCAAGTGTCCAGTCTCCATACTCTCACTGCTCTCACTGCTCACTGCTCACTGCTCACTGCTCACTGCTCACTGCTCACTGCTCACTGATTCGTGTTGAACTTGTGGGACATGTGACATGTGTCAACCTGTGAGTGCGGGCAACTGTGAAACATGTTGCCTGCAGGTCAACGACAACCC